>JAJIBD010033858.1:0-12043 GCA_021461705.1 Cryptotis parvus | reverse complement strand
TATGCATAAAAGACAAAAATAGTCAGTGTTGGCAGGGTGTGAGGAAAAAGGAACACTTCTTCACTGCTAATGTGAGTACTGACTGGTTTAGTGTCTTTGGAAGCAACATAGACACCTCAAAAAGCTAAGAATTGAGCTTCTATATAACACAGTCATTCCACATCTTGGCACCTATCCCAAGGGCTCAAAACTATTCGGAATATTTTGTATTCCCATGTTCACTGCAGCACTATGCACAACAGCCCCAGTTTGGAATCAGCGCAAGTGCTCAAGAACAGATGATTGGATTAAAGAAACTATGGTACATGTACAAATTAAATACTACTCAGCTAGAAGAAATATTTCTTTTCTTAGAAAATCATAACACTTGTTGCTCTGTGTTGAATCTGAAGTATAAAGTCAGCGAAGTCAAGAAGAGAGAGGGATATATGATAGAAAATCATAATTTTATGATTATGATAGAAAATCATAAATCATAATCATAATTTTATGATAACAGAAAAGGATTATGATAGAAAATCATAATGTTTGTTGCTCTGTGTTGGATCTGAATTATTTTTTTTTTTTTTTTTTTCATATGCCTTTTTTTTTTTTTTTTTTTTTTTTTTTTTTATTTTTTACAATTACAAAGATATACAATTAAAAAGTTCATATTTGGGTTTTGGTCATACAGTGTTGCAGCACCCATCCCGCCACCAGTGCCCATCTCCCACCACCAACGTCCCCGGTTCCCTCCCCATCCCCCCCAGCCCTCCTCCATGGCAGGTTCTTTATTTCTTTCCATTTTCTCTATCTTTCTCTTTTCCTTCCCTTCTCAGACTATGGATTACAGAACATACATTAAAGGGTTGTCATGTGTATCCTTTTTGCCTCTATTTAATGCCCAGTTCTAGGTTGGCATTAGTACCCTCACAATTGTTAGCACACTGTTCCATTTTCTGTCTTACCTAGCCTCTGACTCCCACACGTTTGTGATAATTTCCACATTTGACAGGACCTCCTGATGTATGTTTCACTTGACCTTGGATATTGGTATCATAATATGTACCTATATATTTATGTTATGCAGATAAATGCAGTCATTCTGTAACTGTCTCTCTCCCTTCTGGCTAATTTCGCTCAACATAATCTTCTCCCATGTCCATCCATTTGTAGGCAAATTTTATAACTTCATTTTTCCTAACAGCTGCATAGTATTCCATTGTGTAGATGTACCAAAAGCTTTTTTATCCAGTCATCTATTTTCGGGCACTCGGGTTGCTTCCAGATTCTGGCTATTGTGAATAATGCCGCTATGAACATAAAAGTAGGGATGGTGTTTCCGCTGTATTTTTGGTTTCCCAGAGTAGATTCCCAGAGTGGTATGGCTTGGGTCAAATGGGAGTTCAATTTCTCTTGGATCTGAATTATTAAAGCCAGCAAAGTCAGCAGAGAGAGGGACAGACACAGAACAATCTCATATGTGGATATAACAAAACATAGTAGGGAAATAGCAAAATGACCAAAGGCAACAGAAACTGGGGCTGGAGGCGATAGTCCAGCAGGTAGGGCATTTGCCTTGCTTGCGGCCGACCTGGGTTCTATCCCCGACATTCCATATGTCCCCAAGCACTGCCAGGGTAATTCCTGAGCAAAGAGCCAGGAGTATCCCCTGTGCACCACCGGGTATGACACACACACAAAAAAGAAGCAAAAAAAAAAAATAAGGCAACAGAAACTGACAACTAGTCATGGAACTGAGGTTACAGAGAGGCAAGGAAGGAAAATGGCTAGAAAGGGAACCTGGGATAGGAGGGAAGGTGTGGTGTTGGAGCATCATATGTGATACCCTATCATTTACAGTACTGCTAATCAGCATTTTTTAAAAACAAAACCTTTAATAAAAGCAAATAATGGGCCGGAGAGATAGTCCAGTGGGTAGTAAGTTTGCCCTGCAAGTGGCTGACCCAATTCGATCCCTGGCATCCCATATGGTCCCCAAGTACCGCCAGGGAGTAATTCCTGAGTGCAGGAGTGACCTCTTAACATCTGCCGGTGTGACCCAAAAAGCAAAACAAAAATAAAGAGAGAGAGAGAGAGAGAGAGTTTGGGGGGGCCCGAGTGATAGCACAGCAGCGGTAGGGTGTTTGTCTTGCATGCAGCTGACCCGGTTAAATCCCTGGCATCTCATAAGCACTGTCAGGAGTAATTCCTGAGTGCAAGGCCAGGAGTAACTCCTGAGCATTGCTGGGTATGATCCCCAAAGCAAAAATAAATAAATAAAAGCAAATCCGAATGGAATCCTCTGTTACCTCCTAATAAAGATGCTAATTAAGTATCTGCTCAGCCCCGCTTTATCCCCTAAAAAGGTCTTTATACAGTAAATAAGCAGTACATTTTAGGGTCAAAAGTGTAATTTTATTTAGATGTTACTTGTACATAATCTATAGTAAGATATACAAACAGATAAAAATTGTTAACAGAAGATTTTTTGTTTTAATACCACTTTAAATTCTCTTTATAACAGCATTGGTAAATACTGCAAGATGACAGATGCTTTGATTTTATAAAACAAAAGTACTTGTACATGGCTGATACATTCCCACTAGTCTTCAATGGATTAAAATGTATCATGTATTTCAGTTGCAAATTATTACAAAACTTTCACAACCTAGCCATTTCGGTGCTCAGAGAAAGATTTTGATGTTCTAAATACTTCTGGAACTGAAAATGTTAATTCTCTAATACTTACTAAAGCCAAACAAAAGTGGACCCAATGTGAGGGCTTGGGACCAACAAAAAATCATCTTAAGCTTAGCTACTGTGTAGGAATGCTGGAGTCATGTTCTACCTGTATGTCTAGATCTATGATACAATGAAAACACTGGTAGGAGTTACTCAGATACACACAGCTTGGGGGTCGGGTGGGGACCTGCTTGAACTTATATAACCACTTAAGATGTAAAACTCATGGCTATGAAATGGGTTTTTAAAATGTTTTCTTCCTTTGTTATGGTATACTTCTGAAAAAATTAAGTATTCGGTTTCTTGACTTTTTTTGTCAGAAGTTTGGATTTACATTTTAGAATAAATCAGATTTGCTGATAAAAAATGCAAAAGATAATCCAAGTTGGGTTTTCATCCTTTTCTGTCTTTTAAAGGAGATGAAACACACATTATATCGGGTCAGCGGCCTTTTTCATTAATCAGAAAACAACTTGCTGAGGGGTGGGGAGGGGGGGCAGTGGCGGGCCACAGAGCCAAACACGCAGGGCCCTGGGCTGGACCCCCAGCCATGCGCGCCTCCCTGGGCACCACCAGGAGCACTGTCAGGCGTGGCTCAAAAAACAAAAATGAAAATTATTGAATTGACTGTGGGAAGTTAACCAGTAATAGGCTTAAAACTAATTATGATTTTTAAGGTGCCACTAACTATTATAATAAGGTAGAAACAGAAGAAATCCTGATGTGAACGGATGTGCTTTCTCTATCCTGAGAACCAAAGGAGAGGCACAGAAAAACAGAGAAGGGTTCCAGATGTACATTCCAGAACTATAAGGTAATGCCTCAAACCCACACACACCCCCTCCCAAAATACTGTAATAAAGACAAAATAATCTCCCCAACACAGGCCTCCACTCTAAAAGTAAAAATAAGAAAGGAAAGAGAAACAAAGATACATGAAAAACTATCACTCGCTTTAACAGTGTAACAGCATAAGCTGGTCCTGGGCAGGACATTAGTCTTTTCAGAGTTTCAAAATCCATGCGTGACTAAAACTCAATGTGAAGTTTGCATGTGATTATGGTCCACACCAGTGTCCACTCAGGGACACACAAGATTTGACAAGGATGGGGTAGGGATGGCAAGAGTTTTCCCAAGAAAACTCAATAGCAACGAAGTCTTTGAACTACGATCCAGTTTGCATGCTTATCACCAAACCTAATCTTCTATTTTCACCTTGATTCCTGCCTTGTAACAGAGTCATGCATAGCTGGAGTCCTTAGGAAATTCCTTTAGGGAAGAATCTTAGTGTATTCTTGTCAATTTAAGGATCCACATCTAGAATCAACACAGTTACTGTCGACCAGAAAGACAAAAGAGCAGTTCTCTCCTGAAGGTCTGCATTTGCCAAAGACCCTCAGATCCAGGACAGACAAAGGTGACAGCGATCAGCTTAGTCATGGGTCTGAAGAGCTAAGCCTGTGAGGTACTTGGAAAACTGCAATGCCAGTGATAATAAAGAGACAGCGAGAAAGAACAGTAAGAAAGCAAGTGTGTGTGTGTGTGTAAGAGTGAGTGTGAGAATGTGTGAGAGTAACAGTATATGTGTGTGATAGAGACAGAGAGAGAGAGAGAGAAAACATGTGCTTCTAAGCTTGAGAGAGAGAGAGGAGAGAGAAGAAGAGAGAGAGAGAGAAACCATGTGCTTAAGCTTGAGGGAAGGGCCCCTGCTTTGACCAGTCTGGCCAAAGCTCTGTCATTCTAGTTACATTCACTTATACTTGAGCTTCAAAATTTACACCAAGTGGGATGAGGCGTGACCTGATGTACTTTTGCAGCAACTGGCTGAGGGAGCTCTGGGGTGTCCCAGAGCACTTTAGCTTAGGGGACTGTGAAGAGCCAACTCAAGACCAGGCGGCCTCACAGCTCTTGGGCTCCCTGGCTGTGCCCTGGCTGGAAGTCAGGAGACCTGACTGCCATCCCCCAGAGGCTCCTGAAGGACTCTGTTTCACTTTTTCATTACCGTAGATGTATGGAAATGTTTGACACAAACCATCCACAAAGCGCTTGCCAAGTTGAATGCCCCGGGGAATCCTGCTGGGAAGGGCTCACGAGCTCACGTTTATGAGTGTGCGAAGGAAATGAAATTATTCAACGTGATATTTAAGTCTACCAAGCTAAAGAACGGAAACAAGCATTTGGTTCTCCCTTTGTCGAATCTCACATTCTTGAGCCAATGTCTTCTGGAAGACGTTTTTTTGTTTTTGAAAAAGAAAAAAAAAAGTGAGACAATATTACTTAGTGATCAGAGGACATCATTCTGACGCATGGTCATTAATCTTGCAAAGACCTACCGAGGCAGCTTCACAAACACAAGCAAGTTTGCAGAATATGGTCAATAAGAGTAAAACCCAAACGTCACTAAATACTTTCATAGCCAAGAAAATGGAAGCAAATGCTGTTTTCAGGACAATGCAAAAGTTACTAGCACATTTCTTCATGTGCAGCATGATTTGCTGTGTTTAGGGGCACTTAAGTATTACACAGTAAATGCTGAAAAACCCAGAATATTTGGATGTGCAAAAGCAATATCACATTATTAATACAAAAAGGCTAAGCTGCGGGTTCTAATATGCTTATGTGGGGGTGCTGAGACCACTTAGGATTTGTCAATACCCTTTTTACTATAGGCCTCGGCTGTCAGCCAGTCTGTCACCACACTGCCCATCTGTTTCCAAGTGGCCTGCTCTGTGCATCTGTGCATTGCCCTCAGTCGGACCAATCGTTCTCATCAAATTCGGAGTCCTCATCGGAGGCGCTGGATTTCACGCGAAGCGCCTGGACAGGATGGTGCGCCACGTCGTTCCCACTGGCCACGCTTGGCTTCCTGCTCGCGTTCTTGGACCTTTTAACTGGATTCCTGAAGGCACAACACAAGATGTCAGCCCTGAGTCCTCTGCTTGCTCCAAAAGATAAATTATGATCTGTTGTGATTACTTTTGTTGTTGGTGCTTTAAGGGCCCAACCCAGCGATGCTCAGGGGTAAGTGACCTCTGGCTCTGCGTGATCAGGAATAGTCTCGGCAGTCCTTGGAGGACCCATGGGATGTCAAGGATCAAACCTAGACCATTTGGGATGCTGTGGATCAAATCTGCATGCAAGACAAGCACCAACCTAGGTGCTCAGCAGATCTGGGGACACCAGTGGAATACCCTGCCACCAAAACTTCTATTCAGTCTAAGGGCCTGAAATCATTGCTGCTGCTGGAGTGTTGGGGATTCCCAAGTCACTAAGTACTGGGGGCCCTCTAAGGCTGCACCCTGGGTGGGGGGACCACTGGAGGAAAGCCTACCACACCTTTGCTCACTATGTGCTAGGAAGGCCCACATAAACTGGCACCCGCTGTTTTATCCTGATGCTAAAATTTGAACATGAGACACCTTTTTTTAACTTCAAGAATTTGAGAGGTAGAAAAGCCTGGGAAAGAGATGTATCCTGTGGAACTCCCCTTCAACAGAGAATGTGCACTGAGAGTCCTAAAAGCGCTTTCAGAGATGCAAGGTAATATACTACAGCATAAAAGTTGTCTATCAGTACCCAGGCGTCTGTACGGCAAAACGAGCTGAAAGGTCCAATAGGCGTCACCTGAGATTCATGTGAGTATTTAGAAGACAATTTTGATTGTTGCTAAAGGTATTACCTAGTTATAGAATACAGCAAATAAGGAACAATCTGTATGATTACCAGATTATTTTCTGGACAGCATCAGCTTGGAACAACAATCAGAAGCAAGAGCTCTGGGCCAACTTTGGGGAACAGTAGCCTAGAGCTTGGGAAGGTGTCAATAATTACTGCTAAACAGATGTGAAACACAAAGTTCCTAGCCTCCAGGGTTTTACTAGTGAGTTACAAATTTGATGATTTACCATGTTCAAGCATAATTTCTTTCTTTTCAAGGGTTTTCAGAGTTAGTGGGGATAGTTGGTAGGGAAATATTTCGCTTTATACTCTGACCAGATTCCCCAAAGTGAACATCTGATCAACGTCTGTTTTGGCCTATCTTTCTCTATCCTCCCTTAGACATACAATTATTTTTTTTTTCATGAGCCCTTTGAGGAGTAAGTGGCAAATAACACCCCTTGTTTCCCACAATATTTTCATGTTAATTTCCCAAATAGCAAAAAAAACAATGATAAAAATAAGACTCGTGGTAGGACTAAGATATTAAAAGAAACTACCAAATCTAATCTAGCTTGCATCTTGTCAGCAGATCTAATGTATATGAAAGAGGCTTCACCAGGGCTGGGTTTCCACGCAGCCTCCTGCAGACGATGAGCCGATTTGGCGCTTTCACTAATGCTCCTCAGTCTTTTTGGTTGCTTTTTAGTCATTGTCTTTAGTGGCCTTCAGTGTTTGAGGAATCTAGTGGCTCCATGTACAATATCTCTTCTTTCAGTTGGATTTAGCCAGTGTGTTCCCCTCGAGTAAAGTCCAGATGGATACACTCTTAAAGGGAAAAGGCACAAAAAGACCCCAATTCCAATTTTACGACAAGCTGTTACAGCCTGGAGACTTTTGTCAGCTCTGGGACTTTTGGGGTTTCTGTCGATCGCCAGTGGGTCGTGATGTTCTGATACAGAACGGATCCCAAGTTTCTGTATGCTCAGGTAGGGAGCAGAGTAACCTACTACTGAGAGGTTGCTCGCATTGCTGTCACCTGACAAGCGCCGGGTTCAGCCATCTCAGGGCCCCCACCTGTTTCAGCAAGCCCAGTAACTCTTATGAGAAACCCGGAAGTCCAGTGGGACTCCAGAATAAATGCTACATCTGGAGATTCTGGCTGTGCCTACACAACCAGAGCAGATTACAAGTATTGTGCTCTGGGACTCAGCATGGATTAAGAATCCCTGGTGATCGGGGCCAGAGCGGTAGCACAGCAGATAGGGCATTTACCTTGCACGCAGTCGACCTGGGTTCAACTCGCATCCCAGAAATGAGCACCGCTAGACGTAATTCCCTGAGCGAAGAAAGTCAGGAGTAACCCCTGAGTATCACTGGTGTGACCCAAAAGCTAAAACAAAAAAAAAAATCCTGAGATAATCACTGTGGGATCTTAAAGGCACAGTACACTCCCGCTGTCTGTTAATAGTTGAGGCCAGGGGACCAGAACCTGGCCTTTGGGGGGGGGGAGGGGGGGGGGGGAGGGGGGGGGGGGGGGGGGGGGAGGGGGAGGGGGGGGAGACTATAAATAGCTCCAGGAGAGCATCCTGGGTGGGGTGTGGGGGGGGCTTCTGGGCTGCGGTGCGGATGGCCAGCACCAGGGGAGGAGAAGCTGCTCCTGATGTCTAGGCCTGAGGGTCAAAGCTAACCAGAGCCAGAAGGGCCGGTGTCTGGAGCCTGATGGGCTGGTATCAAAGCTACAGGGCTACAGAGCTTCAGGGCTACTTGAGTATTAGGACCACCGGCAGCAGGGTAAATATGGGAGGAACTCAAAGACCGTGAGATAGGGATTCAGAGACATTTCAGAGATAGCAAAAGATGAAACAAGGCAACTAGGGTTACTTAGCAGAGGGTCTGGAGAAAAAAAGCCCTGAGGAGGAAAAGCCCTGAGCTGAAAGGACCTAAGGAAAAGGGACCTGAAAGGAGCCGTCCCTGGAGAGGACCAGAAGCATGAAGCCTTGAACATAGGCATCCAGAAGTGTGAGGGGGCCCTGATGAGGAGGAGTCTCTAGAGAGCTCCCAAAGAGAGAGAGGCAAGCCTGCAGGAGAAACCGGGAGAGGAGAGAGAGAGGGGAGAGGGAGAGGGAGAGGGAGAGGGAGAAGGAAGAGAGGGAGAGGGGAGGAGAGGGGAGAGGGGAGAGGGGAGAGGGGAGAGGGGAGAGGGGAGAGGGGAGAGGGAGAGGGGAGAGGGGAGAGGGGAGAGGGAGAGGGGGGGGGGGGGGGGGGGGGAGAGAGAGGGAGAGGGAGAGAGAGAGAGAGACAGAACAAGAGAGAGAGTGAGACAGAGAGAGAGAGAGAGGAGAGATTCCTGCAGAGAGCAAAAGCAAAGAGAGGAAACAAAGTAACTCAAAAGAATAACATTTAGGAACCCTCCAGGCCTGGTTTCTTAATTCAGCACGACAGGTCTGGGGGAACAGTATACTTCCACAAATTGGGCCCTAAGGGACAGTGAGTACTGCTGGGGACCCAGCTAGGTCCTAGCATCTGCTCATAATTCCCCTGGCTCCAAGTAACACTAAGGCTATGGAACCCACAGGGGAGGTCCATGAGCCTGGGGTCCTTGGGACATCCATGAGGAGAAGCCACAATTCCTCCCTCCAATAGTTATTTTTAAGCCTTAACAAATCACTTGCTGCTGGATAGTGTTTCACAATCAGGCCAAGAAAATATGAATCAAGGTGCGGGGAGAGGCACAGCAGGTAGGGGCTTCTGCCTTGCACAGCTGACCCGCTTTTTCCAGCCTCCCATATGGTCCTCTGAGCCTGGCAGGAGTGATCCTGAGCCAGGAGTAAGCCCTGAGGACTAAGGCTGGATGTGGCCCCCAAACAAAACAAAAACAAAAATATGAAGCCAGGGGAGATGTTACTGGTGCCCGCTTTCGAGCAAATCCTATGATGAACGGAAGACAGTGATAGAGAGTGATGAATACTGTATCACTGTGATTCATACTAGGGATGAATACCAGGGATGTACTTAGGTGGTAGAAACAAATAAACTAAAAAATTCTTTACTCTATACGAGAGTAGAAAACTGAGAAAAAAGATTCAACTAATTTATGTCTTTGTTTTGTAAAAATGCTGTTTCAAGTCACATTAACCTTTCTTGAATTAGTTCTCTAGCATTACACATTTACTTTGCAGTGGAAGCTTAGACATATTTTTATTGAATATTACAACCCCTCCATGTGCAAGCCTCCATGTGCCCCTAAGAAGCCTGGTTGAATACCCCACATGGTCCCTCAAGTCACCAGGTGCAGTCCTGGTGCCTCTGTGGTGACCCCAAGCAGTGAGCACTACTGAGTGGTCTGGTGAGCGCAAGTATCACAGGGCCTGAGCAGTACTGCACCCCCGAGGCCTCTCCACTCACACACTGGAATGCGGGCCTGTTGGCCAAGCGAACTATCAGGAGGCTCTCCACCCCCGCCCCATTAAAGGAGTCTTGAGTGAAATTAGTCAGAAGGAAAAAGAGAGAGATAGAGAATGACTGCATTTATTTACACGACATAAATATATCAGGTGATCTTACCAAAAGTGGAAATTACCGCAAACGTGGGAGTCAGAGGTTAGGTGAAGACAGAGAAGGGAACATGTGAATAAATGGCCTAAAAGGGCTGATATCAACATAGGAACTGAACATAAACAGGCAAAAAAATGCACATGATGGCTTCCAAGTGTATGTAGTGCAACCCACAATGTAGGAGAAGGAAGGGAGAGAGAGGGAGAGAGAAAAGAGTAAAGAACCCGCCATTTAGGCAGGCTATGGGAGGGGAGGGAATTGGGGACATTGGTGGTGGGAAATGGGCACTGGTGGAGGGCGGGTGCTGGAGCACTATGTGACCGAAAACCTCTACACATGAGCAACGCTTGTAATGTATATCTCATGGTATATAATAAAGTATTAATAAAAAAAAAGTCCTGCTAAGCCTCCACTCAAAAAAATCTATGGCTCCTTAAGCTCTTCTAAAAAAAAAGCTTCATGTGGAGGTTTTTCGCAGTTCTAAAGCTTAAATATTTTTGCTTATGATACTAGCAGTTTCTCACAGATATAATTTCAACTCCACCTATCGCCATATTCCCTCTATGCTCCCTGAGACAATTATGGCTGCTGTCAGGATTTACTGGTGGCACTTAGCCCCGTCTTGCTTCCCAAGTGAAAAATCGGCCTCTTCCCTCACCCACCACAACTCAATAATGCGGTCAGTTGCCTGGATCAAAGTGAAGTCCCGTGCACCAGAAGATCACTCTATGTCATCCGTTCTGCTTCACTCAGCATGACAGCCTCTGGGTCTAACTGGCTACAGTCAGTACAATAGCCCAGCTATGGAAACAACCCAAACATCCAACATGGATGAAGGGGTCAAGAAGCTGTGGTGTGTACACACACCGGGATAACTAAGCCAGAGAGAGAACAAAACCATGTCATTGGTCACAACCTGGGTAGGAGTGTTTTCTGATCTGAAGGTGAGCTATGATGGCACGGGTTGGAGAAACAAATCTCTGATGCAGTCGTCCCATTACCCTGTGTTCGTCCCCTTACCACCATCGGATAGCAAGAAGATCACTTCCCCGCATCGGCTTATGGGTGGTTGTGCAGAAGATCTTGTCGCTTTGCCTCAGCTACTGGGGGCATGCATTGGGAGGAGAGAGGAGGAGCTTGCGCCTCCAGGGGGCCCAGGAGGGGAGGAGGGGGGCCCGGGAGGAGGTGGTGCTGTGACCACCAGCTCTCGGAGGGAGTGGTGAGGGTGCGGGTAGAGGAGCCAGCCGTGCAGGAAGGGGGGCTGTGTGGGAGCCTGGAGGGGCTGACGACAGTTTGTGCTGGAAGGAATCACGGTGACGGTGGCGGCGGCGGCGGTCCTGAGGGGTTGTAATATTCGATGATCTGAGCTGGGAGCATCCCTGATAAAAAAAGAGGAAACACATGAGAACCGTTAAGCAATACAGAGGGGTGACATTCTGGAAGGTGAATTTAAGCCGGTAATTTCCAGAGACAATTATGTGCTGTCAGGGGATTTACCTGGGTGGCAGCATAAGATCACCCCTAGAGCTGCCCTCTCACAGGACACTATTCATAATGAGGGAACTAAGTGCATCACTGCAAGACACCCTTTCTATGTGAACTAGTCAGCATCCTTTTCTTTTTTATCCTTTTTATTTTTAGTCAAACCCGGCAATGCTCAGGGGTTACTCCTGGCTCTGCACTCAGGAATTACCCTGGCGGTGCTCGGGACCATATGGTATGCTGGATTGAACCCAGGCCGCATGGCCTGCCACGTGTGTGTAAACCGCTCTACCCACTGGGTTATCACCCGGCCCTCCGCCCTTTTCTATGAATTTAGAGTCAAATAGTTGACTGTGGAGGAGAGAAGAGTTAGGAAGTTACATCCTTTAAATGGGGCATTCCAAAGGTGAAGGCTGACATACTTGGTGTGAGAAAGCCATGGTTTGTGATCTAGAATACTCCTGTATTTAATATCCTTACATTTCCATGGAGACACCCTGAGTTCGCAAACAGATACTCGCCGGGAGATCAAAAAGGTGCTAAATTCAAGACATGTGAGGAGTTCGGGCCAAGAGCTTTAAAGGGCAACTGGGCCTCTCTCTGCATGATACTAACTCAGTCA
>JAJIBD010033857.1:0-53376 GCA_021461705.1 Cryptotis parvus | reverse complement strand
ACACACACACAAAAAAAGAAGCAAAAAAAAAAAAAAAAATAAGGCAACAGAAACTGACAACTAGTCATGGAACTGAGGTTACAGAGAGGCAAGGAAGGAAAATGGCTAGAAAGGGAACCTGGGATAAGGAGGGAAGGTGTGGTGTTGGAGCATCATATGTGATACCCTATCATTTACAGTACTGCTAATCAGCATTTTTTAAAAACAAAACCTTTAATAAAAGCAAATAATGGGCTGGAGAGATAGTCCAGTGGGTAGTAAGTTTGCCTTGCAAGTGGCTGACCCGAATTCGAGCCCTGGCATCCCATATGGTCCCCCAAGTACCGCCAGGAGTAATTCCTGAGTGCAGAGGCAGGGAGTGACCTTTTAACATCTGCCGGGTGTGACCCAAAAAAGCAAAACAAAAAATAAAGAGAGAGAGAGAGAGAGAGAGAGAGAGAGAGAGAGAGAGAGAGTGTTTGGGGGCCCAAGTGATAGCACAGCAGCGAGTAGGGTGTTTGTCTTGCATGCAGCTGACCGGTTAAATCCCTGGCATCTCATAAGCACTGCCAGGAGTAATTCCTGAGTGCAAGGCCAGGAGTAACTCCTGAGCATTGCTGGGTATGATCCCCAAAGCAAAAATAAATAAATAAAAGCAAATCCGAATGGAATCCTCTGTTACCTCATAATAAACATGCTAATTAAGTATCTGCCCAGCCCCCGCTTTATCCCCTAAAAGGTCTTTATACAGTAAATAAGCAGAACATTTTAGGGTCAAAAGTGTAATTTTATTTAGATGTTACTTGTACATAATCTATAGTAAGATATACAAACAGATAAAAATTGTTAACAGAAGATTTTTGTTTTAATACCACTTTAAATTCTCTTTATAACAGCATTGGTAAATACTGCAAGATGACAGATGCTTTGATTTTATAAAACAAAAAGTACTTGCTACATGGCTGATGCATTCCCACTAGTCTTCAATGGATTAAAATGTATCATGTATTTCAGTTGCAAATTATTACAAAACTTTCACAACCTAGCCATTTCGTGCTCAGAGAAAGATTTTTGATGTTCTAAATACTTCTGGAACTGAAAATGTTAATTCTCTAATACTTACTAAAGCCAAACAAAAGTGGACCCAATGTGAGGGCTTGGGACTAACAACAAAAAAATCATCTTAAGCTTAGCTACTGTGTAGGAATGCTGAGTCATGTTCTACCTGTATGTCTAGATCTATGATACAATGAAAACACTGGTAGGAGTTACTCAGATACACACAGCTTGGGGTGGGGTGGGGACCTGCTGAACTTATATAACCACTTAAGATGTAAAACTCATGGCTATGAAATGGGTTTTTAAAATGTTTTCTTCCTTTGTTATGGTATACTTCTGAAAATTGAAGTATTCATTTCTTGACTTTTTTGTCAGAAGTTTGGATTTACATTTTAGAATAAATCAGATTTGCTGATAAAAAATGCAAAAGATAATCCAAGTTGGGTTTTCATCCTTTTTCTGTCTTTTAAAGGAGATGAAACACACACATATCGGGTCAGTGGCCTTTTTTCATTAATCAGAAAACAACTTGCTGAGGGGTCGGGAGAGAGGGCAGTGGCGAAGCACAGAGCCAGCATGCAGGAGCCCTGGGCTGGACCCCCAGCCATGCGCGGCTCCCTGGGCACCGCCAGGAGCACTGTCAGGCGTGGCTCAAAAACAAAAAAATGAAAATTATTGAATTGACTGTGGGAAGTTAACCAGTAATAGGCTTAAGACTAATTATGATTTTAAGGTGCCACTAACTATTATAATAAGGTAGAAACAGAAGAAATCCTGATGTGAACGGATGTGCTTTCTCTATCCTGAGAACCAAAGGAGAGGCACAGAAAAACAGAGAAGGGTTCCAGATGTACATTCCAGAACTACATGGGTAATGCCTCAAACACCACACACACACCTCCCAAAATACTGTAATAAAGACAAAATAATCTCCCAACACAGGCCTCCACACTAAAAGTAAAAATAAGAAAGGAAAGAGAAACAAAGATACATGAAAAACTATCACTCGCTTTAACAATGTAACAGCATAAGCTGGTCCTGGGCAGGGGACATTAGTCTTTTTCAGAGTTTCAAAATCCATGTGACTAAAACTCAATGTGAAGTTTGCATGTGATGATGGTCACACCCAGTGTCCACTCAGGGACACACAGATTTGACAAGGATGGGGTAGGGATGGCAAGAGCTGATTTTCCCAAGAAAACTCAATAGCAAAGAAGTCTTTGAACTACGATCCAGTTTGCATGCTTATCACCAAACCTAACATCTTCATTTTCACCTTGATTCCTGCCTTGTAACAGAGTCATGCATAGCTGGAGTCCTTAGGAAATTCCTTTAGGGAAGAATCTTAGTGTATTCTTGTCAATTTAAGGATCCACATCTAGAATCAACACAGTTACTGTCGACCAGAAAGACAAAAGAGCAGTTCTCTCCTGAAGGTCTGCATTTGCCAAAGACCCTCCAGATCTCAGGACAGACAAAGGTGACAGCGATCAGCTTAGTCATGGGTCTGAAGAGCTAAGCCTGTGAGGTACTTGGAAAACTGCAATGTGCCAGTGATAATAAGAGACAGCGAGAAAGAACAGTGTAAGAAAGCAAGTGTGTGTGTGTGTGTAAGAGTGAGTGTGAGAATGTGTGAGAGTAACAGTATATGTGTGATAGAGACAGAGAGAGAGAGAGAAAACATGTGCTTCTAAGCTTGAGAGAGAGGGAGAGAAGAGAGAGAGAGAGAGAGAAAACCATGTGCTTCTAAGCTTGAGGGAAGGCCCTGCTTTTGACAGTCTGGCCAAAGCTCTGTCATTCTAGCTACATTCACTTATACTGGAGCTTCGAAAATTTACACCAAGTGGGATGAGGCGTGACCTGATGTACTTTTGCAGCAACTGGCTGAGGAGCTCTGAATGTCCCAGAGCACTTAGCTTAGGGGACTGGGAAGGAGCCAACTCAGACCAGGCGGCCTCACAGCTCTTGGGCTCCTCCTGGCTGTGCTTCTGGCTGGAAGTCAGGAGACCTGACTGCCATCCCCAGAGGCTCCTGAAGGACTCTGTTCCACTTTTTTCATTACCACAGATGTATGGAAATGTTTGACACAAACCATCCACAAAGCGTTTGCCAAGTTGAATGCCCGTGGGGAATCCTGCTGGGAAAGGGCTCTCTGAGCTCACGTTTTTATGAGTGTGCGAAGGAAATGAAATTATTCAACGTGATATTTAAGTCTACCAAGCTAAAGAACGGAAACAAGCATTTGGTTCTCCTTGTCGAATCTCACATTCTTGAGCCAATGTCTTCTGGAAGACGTTTTTGTTTTTGAAAAGAAAAAAAAAAGTGAGACAATATTACTTAGTGATCAGAGGACATCATTCTGACGCATGGTCATTAATCTTGCAAAGACCTTACTCCAGGCAGCTTCACAAACACACAGCAAGTTTGCAGAATATGGTCAATAAGAGTAAAACCCAAACGTCACTAAATACTTTCATGGCCAAGAAAATGGGAAGCAAATGCTGTTTTCAGGACAATGCAATAGTTATAGCATATTTCTTCATGTGCAGCATGATTTGCTATGTTTAGTGGCACTTAAGTATTACACAGTAAATACTGAAAAAACCCAGAATATTTGGATGTGCAAAAGCAATATCACATTATTAATACAAAAGTTGCTAAGCTACAGGGTTATAATATGCTTATGTGGGTGCTGAGACCACTTAGGATTTGTCAATACCCTTTTACTATAGGCTCCGGGCTGTCAGCCAGCCTGGTCACCACACTGCCCATCTGTTCCCAAGTGGCCTGCTCTGTGCATTTGTGCATTGCCTCAGTCGGACCAATCGTTCTCATCAAACTCGGAGTCCTCATCGGAGTCGCTGTATTCCACGGCGATGCGCCTGGACAGGATGGTGGCCACGTCGTTCCCCACTGGCTCACGCTTGGCTTCCTGCTCGCGTTGTTCTTGGACCTTTTTAACTGGATTCCTGAAGGCACAACACAAGATGTCAGCCCTGAGTCCCTCTGCTTGCTCCAAAAGATAAATTATGATCTGTTGTGTGATTATTTTTGTTGTTGTTGCTTTTGGGCCCAACCCAGCGATGCTCAGGGGTAAGTGACTCCTGGCTCTGTGATCAGGAAATATTCTTGGCAGTCCTTGGAGGACCCTATGGGATGTCAAGGATCAAACCTAGACCATTTGGGATGCTGTGGATCAAATCTGTATGCAAGACAAGCACCCAACCTGTGCTCAGCAGATCTGGGGACATCAGTGGCAATTCCCTGCCACCAAACTTCTATTCAGTCTAAGGGCCTGGAAATCGATGCTGCTTGGGCTGGCGGTGTTGGGGATTCCCAAGTCACCTAGTACTGGGGCCCTCTAAGGCTGCACCCCTGTGTGGGGGACCATGTAGTGCTGGGAATGGAAGCTGGGTGGGGGCATGCTAGGCAGGCACCCTACCTACTGTACTATGTACAAGTCCCATAAACTGGCACTCTTTTATCTGATGCTAATTGAACATGAACCTTTTTTTTTAATTTCAAAATTTGAGAGGTAGAAAAGCTTGGGAAAGAGATGTATCCTGTGGAACTCCCCTTCCAACAGAGAATGTGCACTGAGAGTCATAACTTTCAAAGAGCAAGTAATATACTACAGCATAAAAGTTGTCATTTCAGTATGTATGTGTACTGTAAGGGAAATTCCGAGCTGAAAGGTCCAATAGAGGCGTCACCAGATTCATGTGAGTATTTAAAGACAATTTTGATTGTTGCTAAAGATGACCTAGTTATAGAATACAGCAAATAAGGAACATCTGTATGATTACAGATTATTTTCTGGACAGCATCAGCTTGGAACAACTAATCAGAAGCAAGAGCTCTTGGCCAACTTTGGAACGTAACTTAGGAGCTTTGGTGTCAATAATTACTGCTAAACAGATGTGAAACACAGTTCTAGCCTCTGGTTTTACTAAGTTACAAACAAATTTGATGATTTAACATGTTAAATGCATAATTTCTTTCTTTTAAAATGATTTCAGAGTTATTAGCTGATTAGTTAGTAGGGAAATATTTCCTTTATACTCTGACCAGATTTCCCAAAGTGAACATCTGATCACGCTCTGTTTTAGCGATCTTTCTCTACCATCCTCACTTAGACATACACATTATTTTTTTCATGAGCCTTTGAGAGTAAGTGGCAAATAACACCCCTTTGTTTCTACAATATTTCATGTTAATTTCCCAAATAGCAAAAACAACGACCAAAATAAGACTCGTGGTACGCATTAAGATATTAAAAACTACCATCTAATCTATGCATCTTGTCAGCAGATCTAATGTATATGAAAAGGCTTCCCACCAGGCTGGGTTTCCACACAGCCTCCCTGTGACGTGAGCAGTTGTGCTTCACTAATGCTCCTCAGTCTTGCTGGTTCTTTGGTCATTGTCTTTAGTGGCCTTCAGTGTTTGAGGAACTCAGGTGGCTCCATGTACAACATCTCTCAGTGTGGATTTACTATGTGTTCCCTCACAGTAAAAGTCCAGATTATTTACAAACTCTTAAAGGAAAAGGCTACAAAAGACCCCAATTCCATTACTGACAAGCTGTTACAGCCTGGAGACTTTTGTCAGCTCTGGGACTTTGGTTCCTGACGATCGCAAAGTGGGTCAGTGATGTTCTGGATACAGAACGGATCCAATACTTGTATGCTCAGGTAGGGGCAGCAGAGTAACCTGACTACTGAGAGGCTCCCGTTGCTGTCACCTGACCCAGGCGCCAGGTTCAGCCATCTAGGTCCCTTACCTGTTTCAGCAGCCCAGTAACTCTTAACGAAACTGAAGTCTAGTGGGACCGAGAATAAATGCTACATCTGGAGATTCTGAGGACAGCTGTGCCTAACACAACCAGAGCAGTTACGTTATTGTGCTCTGGGACTCAGCATGGATTAAGAATCCTGAGATAATCGGGCCAGAGCGGTAGCACAGCAGATAGGGCATTTGCCTTGCACGCAGTCGACCTGGGTTCAATCCCGGCATCCCAGAAATTAGCACCGCTAGAAATAATTCCTGAGCGAAGAGTCAGGAGTAACCCCTGAGTATCACTGGGTGTGACCCAAAAAGCAAAACAAAAAAAAAATCCTGAGATAATCACTGTGGGATCTTAAAGGCACAGTACCTCCCAAGGTCTGTTAAGACAGTTGAGGCCAGGGTTCAGAACCTGGCCGAGACTATAAATAGGGGCTCCAGGAGAGCATCCTGGGTGGGGTGTGGGGGGCTTCTGGGCTGAGTCGGATGGCCAGCACCAGGGAGGAGAAGCTGCTCCTGATGTCTAGGCCTGAGGGTCAGCACCAGAGCCAGAAGGCCCGTGTCTGAGCCTGTGGGCTGGTATCAAAGCTACAGGGCTACAGAGCTTCAGGGCTACTGAGTATTAGGACCACCGGCAGCAGGGTAACATGGAGGAACTCAAAGACGTAGATAGGGATTCAGAGACACAAGACAGTAGCAAAAGATGAAACAAGGCAACTAGGGACATAGCAGAGGAGTCTAGAGAAAAGAAGCCCTGAGGAGAAAAGCCCTGAGCTGAAAGGACCTAAGGAAAAGGACCTGAAAGGAGCCGTCCTGGGAGAGGACCAGAAGCATGAAGCCTTGAACATAGGCATCCAGAAGTGTGAGGCCCTGATGAGAGGAGTCTCCACAGAGCTCCCAAAGAGAGAGAGGCCTGCAGGAGAAACCGGAGAGGAGAGAAGAGAGGGGAGAGGGAGAGGGAGAGGGGAGAGGGGAGAAGGAAGAGAGGGAGAGAGGGAGAGGGGAGAGGGGAGAGGGGAGAGGGGAGAGGGGAGAGGGAGAGGGGAGAGGGGAGAGGGGAGAGGGGAGAGGGGACAGGGGAGAGGGAGAGAGGGAGAGAGACAGACAGACAGAGACAGAGAGAGAGGAGACAGAGAGACAGAGACAGGAGAGATTCCTGCAGAGAGCAAGCAAGAGAGGAAACAAAGTAACCAAAAGAATAACATTTAGGAACCTCTAGCCTGGTTCCTTATTCTGCCGACAGGTCTGGGGGAACAGTATCACCCCCACAAATTGGGCCCTAAGGGACAGTGAGTACTGCTGGGGACCCAGCTAGGCCCCAGCATCTGCTGTCATAATTACCCCCTGGCCCCAAGTAATGTTAAGGCTATGGAACCCACAGGAGGTCCCTTGAGCCTGGGTCCTTGGGACATCCATGAGGAGAAGCCACAATTCCTCCCTCCAATAGTTATTTTTAAGCCTTAACAATCACTTGCTGCTGAATCAATGTGTTTCACACATCAGGCCAAAAATATGAAGTCAAGGGCGGGAGAGAGAGCACAGCAGGTAGGGCTTCTGCCTTGCACACAGCTGACCGGGGCTTGATTCCCAGCACCCCATATGGTCCTCTGAGCCTGGCAGGAGTGATCCCTGAGCCAGGAGTAAGCCCTGAGGACTGCTGGATGTGGCCCCCAAACAAAACAAAAACAAAAATATGAAGCCAGGGAGATGTTACTGGTGCCCGCTCGAGCAAATCTATGATGAACGGGAAGACAGTGATAGAGTGATGAATCACTGTATCACTGTGATTCATACTAGGGATGAATACCAGGGATGTATCTTAGGTGGTAAAACAAATAAACAAAAAATTCATTTACTCTATACTGAGAGTAGAAAACTGAGAAAAGATTCAACTAATTTATCTTGTTTTAAAAATGCTGTTTCAAGTCACATTAACCTTTCTTGAATTAGTTCTCTAGCATTACACATTTACTTTGCAGTGGCAGATACATATTTTTATTGAATATTACAACCCCTCCATGTGCAAGCCTCCATGTGCCTAAACCTGGTTAGTACCCCCACATGGTCCCCTGAGCATCACCAGGTGCAGTCCTGGTGCCTCTGTGGTGACCCCAAGCAGTGAGCACTACTGGAGTGGTCTGGTGAGCGCCAGCACCACAGGGCCTGAGCAGTACTGCACCCCCAGGCCCTCACTCCTCACACTGGAATGCGGGCCTGTTGGCCAACAACTATCAGGGAGGCTCTCCCACCCCTGCCCCATTAAAAAAAAAAGTCCTGAGTGAAATTAGTCAGAAGGAAAGAGAGAGACATAGAATGACTGCATTTATTTACATGACATAAATATATCAGGTGATCTTACCAAAAGTGGAAATTACCGCAAACGTGAGGGAGTCAGAGGTTAGGTAAGACAGAGAAGGGAACATGTGTGAATAAATGTCGAAAGGGCTGATATCAACATAGAACTGAACATTAAATACAGGCAAAAAAAATGCACATGATGGCTTCCAAGTGTATGTAGTGCAACCCACAATGTGTAGGAGAAGGAAGGGAGAGAGAGGGAGAGAGAAAAGAGATAAAGAACCTGCCATTTAGGCAGGCTATGGGAAGGGGGAGGGAATTGGGGACATTGGTGGTGGGATATGGGCACTGGTGGAGGGCGGGTGCTGGAGCACTATGTGACCGAAACCTCTACACATGAACAACGTTGTAATTGTATATCTCATGGTGGTATAATAAAGTATTAATAAAAAAAAAGTCCTGCTAAACTAAACAAAAAAAATCTATGGCTCCTTAAACTCTTCCTAAAAAAAGCTTCATTGTGGAGGTTTTCAGTTTTAAAGCTTAAATATTTTTGCTTATGATACTAGCAGTTTCTCACAGACATAATTCCAACACCACACCTATCACCATATTCCCTCATGTTCTCCCTGAGACAATTATGTGCTGTCAGGGGATTTACTGGTGGTAGCATATTCCCGTCTGCTTCCCCCAAGTAATCAAGCCTCTTCCCTCTCACCCCACCACAACTCAATAATGCGGGTCAGTTGCCTGTGGATCTGTGTTGAAGTCCCGTGCATAAGAGAGATCACTCTATGTCTGTCCGTTCCTGCTTCACTCAGCATGACAGCCTCTAGATTCTTGGCTACAGTCAGTACAATAGACTAGCTATGGAAACAACCCAAACATCCAACTATGGATGAAGGGGTCAAGAAGCTGTGGTGTGTACACACACTGGAATACACTACAGCTCTGAGAGAGAACAAAATCATGTCATTTGTAGCAACCTGGGTAGAGTGTTGATCTGAAGGTGACTATGATGTAACGGGTTGGAGAAACAAATCTCTGATGCATGTGTTCGTCCCACTTACCCTGTGTTCGTCCCACTTACCCATCCGGATAGCAGCAAGAAGATCACTTGAGCATCGCCTATGGGTGGTTGTGCAGAATCTTGTCGCTTTGCCTCAGCTACTGGGGGCCATGCATTGGGGAGGAGGAGAGGGAGGAGCCTGCCCCAGGGGGCCCAGGAGGGGAGGAGGGGGCCCGGGAGGAGGTGGTGCTGTGACCACCAGCCCCCCGGAGGGAGGGTGAGGGGTGCCGGGTAGGAGGAGCCAGCCGCTGCAGGGAAGGGGGCTGTGTGGGAGCCTGGAGGGGCTGGCAAAGCAGTTTGTGCTGAAGGAATCACGGGTGGCGGTGGCGGCGGCGGTCCTGAGGGGTTGTAATATTCAATGATCTGTGCTGGGAGCATCCTGATAAAAAAGAGGAAACACATGAACCATTAAGGCAACCACAGAGGGTGACATTCTGGAAGGTGAATTTAAGCGTGTTCTCCCTGAGACAATTATGTGCTGTCAGGGGGATTTACCGGTGGCAGCATACAAGCATCACCCCTAGAGCTGCCCCTCTCACAGGACACTATTCATAATGAGGGAACTAAGTGCATCACTGCAAGACACCCTTTTCTATGTGAACTAGTCAGCATCCTTTTTTTCTTTATCCTTTTTTTTTATTTTTGGGTCAAACCCGGCAATGCTCAGGGGTTACTCCTGGCTCTGCACTCAGGAATTACTCCTGGCGGTGCTCGGGGACCATATGGGATGCTGGGGATTGAACCCAGGCCGGCATGGGCCTGCCACGTGCAAGGCAAACGCCCTACCCACTGGGCTATCGCTCCCGGCCCCTCCGCGTCCTTTTCTATGTGACTTAGAGTCAAATAGTTGACTGTGGAGGAGAGAAGAGTTAGGAAGTTACATCCTTTAAATGGGGCATTCCAAAGGTGAAGGCTGACATACTTGGTGAGAAAGCCATGGTCGGATCTAGAACATTCTGTATTTAATATCCTACATTTCCATGGAGACACCCTGAGTTCACAATGCCGCTGGGAGATCAAAAGGTGCTAAATTCAAGACATGTGAGGAGTTCTATTGGGCCAAGAGCTTTAAAGGGCAACTGGGCCTCTCTCTGCATGATACTAACTCAGTCAGAACACACACTCTGGGAAATCCGACTGAAAAAATAACCAAAAGACTGGAAATAACTGATGGCTTAGGGATAAAACCCTGAAAGGTGAGTGGATATATTTGAAATGTGACATGTGATTAGCCTGAACTGAAGAACACTCAGGTTAATCATGAGCCATTCCAATGTACGTGAGGGAACCCAGACACAGAGCTACCCGTCAGTTAAGAATGGGAGGCGCATGGTGACATTTTCAATGTCAGATTTGGGATGAGAGTCCCTTCATGGGTGGCTGCTCTCTGGACTAAGCATGATCATTTGGTCCAGGTTTTTATGATCCCATAGTGACATTCACTGCCACAGTCAACAGTGGTGAGACGCCTGGGAAGCCAACATTACCCATAATCAGCAGGAGCCATGGGTGCGGAGGCCTGGGGCCCCTCGGCAGCCTCTGGGGCGGCGGTGGCTGCTGGGGTCTGTTGAGGCCCATGTGCCTTGCCGAGGCAGTGGGAGGCCGGTACTCATGCTCCAGGGTCTGGTTCTGCCCGTGTGGAGGTGCCTCTGTTGCCCCATGAGAAGGGGCCGTGGGCTGCGTGAGCAGAGAATGGTTGGGAGTAGCCGGGTAAGAGTAATCGGTGACATCTGAGGCATGGGACCTGTGGCAGAAGGAAAAGGAAGGGGGTGCATCTAAGTCACATTTTTCCTCTGCAAGGGCCTATGTGTGTCTCTGAGTCACAGCACCATCCATGCACAAAACAAGCACACACACGTTCCCCCTAACACCGACTGGAGAGCATCTGCACCGTCTCGGTGCTGACTTTAGCGGCAAGCCCCAGTGTTACATGGATTCGGAGTCATAGCTTGGAAGGGAATAAGTCACACAGATCGGCAAGCAGTAGAGAAGGCCCCTCCCGCTCCCTCCGCCACCACATTCCAGGATTTGTTTTTCCTCTGAGCAAGAGGGCTAACCAGACAAGATTCCGTTTAATTGAAAACAGCATCGAAGACAGAGAGGAGTTCAGTGGCAATGCGACTGACAGCATATAATTAGAAATTATCAAATGGCAGGTGAACTGGATAAATACGGATGGGGAGAAGAGAGAAAGCAATTGGGGATGCAATCCAGCGACTCATTGTTTTTCTTCAACAGAAGAGATGCATTTAGCAAAAAAAAAAAAAAAAAAAAAAAAAAAGCCCAAATGCTGAAATAAGGTGCCGTGATTTTCTTTGAATGTGCAGCGGCATGTGAAACTCTAAAAGGAACATTCAGGATTAGTGGAGCGGAGCACAGAGAGGCCGGGAGCAGGAGTGGGGGGCTGGGGCGGCCCCACGAGGGTGCACAGGACGCAGCTGCATGACACAGGCGTTAGTAAGCCACCTCCTGAGGGCAAAGCAGGGTGGGTGACCTGGGCTGGTGATCCAAGGAAGCAAAGTGACAAACCCTCGGGACACTCTGTCCTCTTTGGCGCTCCCTGCCTGCTGCAGTTTCTTTGCGTCACTCATAAACTCAATGCCCATTTTCCTTCTCTCCCACTCTTCTTTTCTTGTTCTGACTTTTCTCACATTTATCTGCAGGTTTCTGTTAGGATTCAGCTTGTGTTTCTCTCTCTGAAGAAAACAGGCAAACACAGGTTGGGGTTGTGGAGAGAGGGGGCGAGGGAGCGAGATGGCTAAGTCACCCACTGAATCTCCATCTCTGCAGCTTCCCTCAGTGCTGCACCACCAGGCTCAGGGAAAGCTTTCGAAATGAGAAGAGATTGCTCTCCCACCACTAATTGCAGTATAATAATAATCACTCCTTTCCCCCTTTCTTAATTGCAATATAAATTCTCTATTACGGTGCATCTCTTTTGAACTATGAAAACTGCTAGCAAGTGAGCTAAAAATATTTTTTAATGGGGGAAGAACCTGATCTGTATTTAGATGGAACATAGTTGGAAATATATGTGTTTAACACTGTGGAATGGTCAATGATGGGGGCCTGGCCGTGTCACTGGGTCATACTGGGTGTGCCATTGTCTTTCTGGAAACAAGTCACTGAGCAGAGAGGGAGGGCCCTGGAGGAGAGAAGGTTGAGACACCGGACATGCCTGTTGTGTGCTTTAGAGTGTTGGCTTTATGATGAAAAGCAGAGAGAGGAAGGAGCAAGGGCCTGGTTGGAGAAAATGAGAAGAGCAGCAAGAGCTTGAGAGGGCAGGACTCGAGGAAGGGGCTCAGGAGTGGGAGCTGAGGGGTGTCAGCTGGGCTCCTGTGGTCATAGGGGCTGCAGAATCTGGTGACCACTGATGAAGGCTGCTCTGTCCTTCAGGCCACAGGAAAACAGAAATCAGAAATCAGCTACAGAAGACTCTGTGTGTGTGTGTGTGTGTGTGTGTGAGAGAGAGAGAGAGAGAGAGTGTGTGTGTGTGTGTGTGTGTGGTCTAACCTTTCACAGCAATGGGTAGGGGTAAGATGGTTAAGGAAATGGAGGAAGTGCAGCAGCAGAGATGCAGCTGGAGAACAAAACATCCCCGCCCTGGCCAGGGCTTGGGAGGCAGACGGGTGGGCAGGGCAGGGGTATAAGGGGGGGCACTATGATTCAGGGTCCCGAGTAGAGGAAGAAGATACCAGCAAAGTTGGGTGCTGAGCTATCACACTCCCCTGAATAATGGTAACACAGAGGCTAGTCAGCTTGTCCCAACTTAGAATCTGATTGATTTAGTCTACAGAGAGGGGAAACAATTATCATTTGTTCCTGGGGATAAGGTTAAAATGTTTTCTTATGAAATGGTTTTTATACATGCCACAAAAGTTGTATACTTAAATTTCCCTATCTTTTTATGATCTTCATATGAGGAGATAATGGTCAGAATCCACATTTCTAAACAGTACCTGATAAATATTACAAAATAAAAATAAAAAAAAATCAAAAAGAAAACATTAGGCAAATGTTTTGTGAAAGAACAGATACACGTACAGGAAAAAATGGCCAAAGAGAAATGCATTACAATGCAAACTGACTTCTCTAGATAATAAGATTATGGGAAATATTTAATTTTATGTAATTTCAAACTAGGAAGTATCATGTTTAATGATTAAACAAGCAAAATAACTAAATAAAAAATTTCTGAACTAATTTAAGGGATATAATCCAAATTACAATGATAATTATAATCTATTTCTTAGCTGCCTGAAAAAAAATGAGAGGACTTTAGAAAAATACAAGTCAATTATTATTTTTTCCTAAAGAAATAAAATTTCATTTGATTTCTGGGAAATAAGAGAAAATAAATACCCAAACAATATAAATATAAAAGCAGAATATGAAAATCTGAGTGCCATCAATTTTCTATCAAACATGGAACAGTCAACTCTCAGATGTTAAAATGAATGTCAAACACTCAACTAAGGCACTAAAAAAAAATAAGCACTTTTCCACCTTGACCTGTTAAAATAAAATAGTACACATTGAGTAATAGAAAATGCATGCTTTGTGAGAGTAAATAATCACAAATTGGTTAGAATAAAACCAAAAACTAGACATTCTAGGAGCTATAAAGTTTAAGTGTTCCTTCTCATTCAAAGAAGTATGAGCAAAATTGTATCACCATTTTTATCCTCTGTAGAAATAATCTACCAAAGTATTCCAGCCTGGGGTTAGCTCAGGCTTCAGAGATTTTCTACTTCTGAAAAGACTACAGCTTACACACAGTTGCCACTTCGCCGCATACCCAACCAACGACTTTAAGACCATCTGGGGCAGGAATATTTACTGGCTCTGAAAATACCAAGTATTAAGCATCTTCTGATGTCAGAATTTGTGCTACAAACTAAGATGATTAGAGGTAAAAATAACTATTAAAGGATAGAGCTATAAAGCAACGTCCAGGTTGTTGCTATTTTTGAAATTTTCTTGAATCATAGAATTTTCCATTCAAATGTTAGAGGTCTATTGAAGTCTTTATAGCTTAAATATATAGAGACATCAGATTTATAAAAGCTGAAATGGAAATTTTTTTTTTTTTTTTTTTTTGGGCCACACCCTGCGATGCTCAGGGGTTACTCCTGGCTCTGCACTCAGGAATTACTCCTGGCGGTGCTCGGGGAACCATATGGGATGCCGGGGATCGAACCCGGGCCGACACAGGCCGGCCGTGTGCAAGACAAATGCACTACCGCTGGGCTATCGCTCCGGCCCCTGAAATGGAAATTAAATCAAGTAAAATTCACTAGTCAATTCTTGTTGTTCAGTGAATTCCTTTCATGACAAATGTGACTGTATCATTCACACCTGCAAGAAAGTTTCACTTAATTACTAACACTTTTTAAAACTCCAACAGAATCCATTTCCTGAAATCAGAATACATAAGATTAGTTAATTGAAACAAAACTACCTTTATGCTTAATCACATTTTTAAAATGCTTTTTAAAAATGATTATTCCAATAGCACATCAATCACTACCTGCCAATCAGCCACAGGCAGCAAGTGGCCAACAAAATGGAACACAAAAAAGCTAAGGAATAAAATTATTAAAATTAAAGTGGTTTACACATTGGCAGTGACTAAGGTCAAACTTAGAACTGATGTTAAGACACATCTAGATTAACCAAACAAGAGATGGTGTAAAAGAGATGAAAAGATTCCACAGTCACCCTCTGCAAAATAAAGCTGCTTCGCAATACAGTCCCCAAACACATACATATATGTGACTTACAATGCACGCTCACACCAAGCACTACTCAGAGGCTTTGCTCTCATGCATGTACACGTGCACACATGCGTGCACACACCTAGTTTCTGGGGATAGGGATCCCTCGGAAGATGCTCCGTGGTACACACTCTGAGACAACCTGTGATCAGGTCTAAGCTCTTTGTCATACGCCATCATATTCCATTCCTGCCGCCTGTTCCTGGCTTTTCTAACCTTTTTCACCTCACGGGTGGGTGCCGTCTATGCGCTTTTTGCTCCTGATGTCGAGGAGAAGAAAGCGAACATGGAGACAGAGGGAGAGGAAAAGAGCAAGTTAGATGCAGTTTTGACGCTTGGAACAAGTCCGGTGTGCAGACGAGAGCTGTTCCCGTTTCCACAATGTTAAGAACATTTGAGCATAACAGTTGACCCTTGAACAACACGGGGTTGAACTGCTCAGGTACCCTGACACTCAGATTTATTTTTCCTGTCCAAGAGGTCTGCATTCAATCCAAGCACCAGGAATGTTGGTGGACTAAATCCAAGGAAGCACAGCCTTAGTACAGACAGCATGACAATGATGAGCGGTTTTCCAACTGTGTGTGAATCAGCTTCGCAACCACCTGTCTGTTCAACCTTCTCAACCTGTCATTCATTGTTCAAGAGTCAACAGAAGTTGCTTATTCAACACAGATCCGACAAAAAAAAAGTAACTGGTAATGAACTACCAAAATAACACAAAGCTATTGTGCTGTAGCTACCATTATTTTTGTTAAAAGATAAAAAAAGTCTCACTCAGCAGGTTTTAGTTCATTTGAAATGTACTGAGCCTTTTAAAATCTATTTTATAAATATCTGACAACATTATGCATAGAAATCACTTCCCACCACTTCACAATTTGAATTGACTTGTCAACAGGCAACTGTCTTAAAAAAATAAGACATGTTCTGTTTCTGGTTTCATTTGAACACCAAACAACAACAACAAACACAACAAAAGATCAAAACTTACCTTCTCATACAACTGTTCCAGCTCAATTTTGCTGCAAATATATATTCAATAAGTTCTCAGGTCCTAAATAGGTATTTCTTTACAAGGAAAGATTGTTATTTATGTTTATGCATACTTTTCCTGCCTCCCTCAAGTCCATGGGTCTTTCTTTTTTTTAAAATTTTTTTTTTTTGGCTTTTTTGGGTCATACCGATGATACTCAGGGAGTTATTCCTGGCTCTTCACTCAGGAATTACTCCTGGTGGTGCTCGGGGACCATATGGGATGCCAGGGATCGAATCTGGGTCAGCGTGTGCAAGGCAAACACCCTACCCACTGTGCTATTGCTCTGGTTCCTACATGGGTCTTCAGACCCAAGTGAGACCCACAGGACACTGATAGTGGGGCCCTAACAAGATTCCCACAGCATTACATGGAGCACACACCCAACAGCGCTGACTAGGAGCAAAGTCAGGTGTTCTTGCAGTGCTTACTAAATCTACTACAAATTATACAAATGGCAAATAAAAAAATGTAGCTATTTGGGGCTGGAGAGATAATACAGGAGTTTGGGTGCATGTGGTTGACCCTGGTTCAACCTCCAGCAGTGGAAGTTTCAAAATTGTGTCAACAAGTTTTAATGGGGGTAACCCTAGGGTAGAGCTGGGGTGTCCAGGTCCACTCTCAGGGATCCAGCTAGCTGGCCTAGCTTGGGCCTGGAGCTTCTTGGGGGCAGGGGCGGGGGCTGAGGAAGCAACAGAGCCTCGCCTCAGAGTTCTCAGGGACATATGGTGCCTAAGACCAAATACATGCCTCGAGTGTCAGGACAAGTGTCCCTAGATCCATGTCCCCAGATCTAAACTTTATTTTATTATTTTGCTTTGAGGCCACACCTGGTTGTGTTCAAACCAGGAAGGGTTCAGGGGACCATATGGGGTGCTGGAGATCAAACCCGGTTGGCCGTGTGCAAAGCAAGTGCCCTACCCACTGGACTATCACTCTGATTCAACTTCAAACATGTGTGTGGACATAGCTAGAGGCTAGAGCTGCAAAGTGGACAAGGTGCAGCCTTCAGATCCACTCATCAGTATGCAATGGCATGGTGTATGCGCATACATACACACACATGCCAAAAAGCATGCTAACACACTACCAACATGCTACCTGCCCTGCATCCAGAGTATAGCCACACTGAGCTACATTCAGCTGCCAAGAGCGGGCCCAAAGTGTTTCCTCCCCCAGATCGCACCTCAATCCTGAAGCCCCCACCTCTCGGCCTTCCCAGCATGCCACCTTATCTACGCCAATGTACACAAGTGCCCATGCGTTATCTCTGATCCACCAATTTCTACTCCCCACCACAGAGCTGGGAGAAGGCGCCTCTGAGGGGCCACTTGACTGACAGGGCACCCACCTCCACCCCTGGACTCACACTGCCCTTCTGGATCCAAACGTGTCCCTGTTCTAAACCTCACAACTCAGAAGGGTTCTCTGGGGGAAAAGAGTGAAATGGGAGTCGCAGTAGGTACCGCCAGGAAGGAGCTTACCTTAGTCCCCAGCACAACCCATAAGGCCTGCAAAGACTGCCAAGAGTGATCCCGGAGGGTAAAATCAGGGAGAAGCCCTGAGCAATGCCTGCCACAGCCCCAAAACTCCTGTTGCCAAAAAATGTGAAAATGCATTCTGGGAGTGGGGAGTAGCCAAGTGGTTTCATCTCCAGTACAGCATCCTCCCTCCCCTAAGCACAGCTGGGTGTAACCTTGGAGGTCCCGGGCACAGCCTAGTGTCCTCAGAGACACTGGTGCTCGGGGATGCTCCTGGCTCTGTGCTCAGGAATTACTCCTGGCAGTGCTTATGGGGACTGAACCTGACCAGCACCATAGACTGGGGTCAAGCGCTGACCCGTCTGCCTGAATGGCTGTGTCCTGCGAATGGCAGACCCCAGAGCACCACTTGGGGAGACTCCATTTGTTCCCACACATGACAAAGAATGAGATCAGCCTGGCCTGAGGCTTCACGTGTGGAGTGTGCCACGAGGCTGGCTGGGAGCAGGCCCATTGTTAAATGCAATTATTTTGGTTCTGAGGCCACATCTGGCAGTGTTCAGGGCTGACTCTGGGCTCTGTGCTCTGGAATCACTTCTGACAGTGCTCAGGGGGCCATATGGGGATTGAACCTAGGTTGGATGCATATAAGGCAAGTGTCCTACTCACTGTGACACTGCTCTGGCCCGTTTCCTGAGGCTCTGACCCCCAGTCGGCACCCTGGTCAGTAGTGGCTGCACAGTGGAGCCCCTCATCCCGCTCAGCCTGTGCCTCTCATCGCACTAACCACATGCCCCACAGCATGCCACCACCTGTACACGTGAGGCACGACTGTACATGTCATAGTATATTCCTCAGCTGTGCGTGCCCATGGTCCTACTCAAAAGCAAGCACTTTTCCCTGACCTTTAAGTGTGAAATTGTCACCATTTTACTCAGTGTCAAAGCAAAACTCTGTTGTGACAGCCTGAGTGAAGTCTGCCCCCGACGCTAAAGCTCTTCTGTCTAACCACATGGTCCTTCTTCCTTCAGCTGTTCCTGTGAGGTCTAGACACTTCACTTCACTGACCGGAACCAAAACTGCATACTTGTATCCACATACTTGTTTGCATAACTCTACTTTAAAAATATATACATATATGTGTGTATATATACACATACATACATACATACATACATACATACATACACACACATATATTTAAGCCATCAAACTGAAGTTCTAAACTTCAGGAACAAATTTCAGGGTTAGAGAAATAAATTTCGGCTTGGGGAGAGCTCCTGCTTTGCATAAGGCCAATGTGGGTTTTCTCTCTGACACCACAAGTGGTCCCTGGAGCCCTGCCAGGACTGATCCCTGAGCACAGTCAGGAGTGATCCCTGAGTGCAGAGCCAGGACTGATCCCTGAGCACAGAGCCGGGAGTGATCCTTGAGCACAGAGCCCGAACTGATCCCTGAGTATAGAGCCAGGAGTGAATCTCTGAGCCAAAGTCAGGACTGATACCTGAGCACAGAGTCAGGAGTGATCCCTGAGTGCAGAGCCAGGAGTAATTGCTGAGCAAAGAGCCAGGAGTGAGCCCCGAACACTGCTGGGTTTTTATCCCTCTGCCCGGGGTCCCAAGAAACAATTTGTTTTCTTTAAATTTTCTATGCTGATTTTGCTTCATTTAGACCTGTCATTTCTAAATGAAAAGTGAGCTGGGGTTTGGGAAGTCCTGCAAAATGAAAGCTCTCTTGCCTCTATTCTAACCCAGAGCAGGTTTGTGTGAGATTTCCCTCTTTATTAGTTCCAGAGGACTGCATCATTATTTAATGTTTGTTTCCCCCACTAGATTGTCCTCTCCACAAGGATGCTGATTTTGTCTTTCTTTAATAAAATGCTTAGGGGCCAGAGTGGTAGTACAGGGGGTAGGGCATTTGCCTTGCATCGGCTAACCCAGGTTCGATCCCCAGCATCCCGTATGATCCCCTGAGCACCACCAGGTGTAATGCCTGAGTGCAGAGCCAGGAGTAACCCCTGAGCATCACGGGGTATGACCCAAAAAGCCAAAAGAAAAAAAAAATTAAATTGAATCACAGTGAGATACATAGTTTCAAAGTTGTTCATGATTTGGTCTTAGTCCCTTCACCAGGGCACATTTTCCATCACTGCTCTCCGACATCTCCCTGCGCACTCCTTGGCACACACTTTTCCTCTCCTCTCCCCCCCCCAACCCGTCTCTCTGTCTCTCTGTCTGTCTCTCTCTCTCTCTCTTTTTTGGCATTATGGTTAGTAATACAGATACTGAAAGGCTATCACGAATATCCCTTTACCCTTTAACATTTTTTTTTGCTATTTTGGGGTTACACCCAGCAATGTTCTGGGGTTCTTCCTAGCTCTGCACTCAGGAATTTCTCCTGGCAGTGTTCAGGGTACCATATGGGATGCTGGGGATGGAACCCGAATCAGCTGCGTGCAAGGCAAACACCCTCCCCACTGTACTATTGCTGTGGCACTCCCTTTACCTACTTTTAACACTCAGTTATTATCCAGAGGGATCATTTCTAAATATTATTGTTATACTTATCCCTTCTCCATCCTAACTGTCTTTTGGTCCCCCATACACTGTGGCAAGAAGTGACTGTTGGGGGGCAGAGTGATAGCCCAGTGGGTAGGGCATTTGCCTTGCGTGCAGCCAACCTGGGTTCAATCTACGGCATCCCATATGGTCCCCCGAGCTCTGCCAGGAGTAATTCCTGAGTGCAGAGCCAGGAGTAACCCCTGAGCATGGCTGGGTGTGACCCAAAAAGCAAAAAAAAAAAAAAGTGACTGTTTTTTCGCCACTGTCTATCCAGCACTTACAGAGCACTGAAGAAAGAATCATTATATACATGAGAAATTTGTTTCAGATGTATGTACTGATGGATGTGGACAGAGATAAATCAGCAAGGGGGTAAAATCAAGTAATTCTGAAGACACAGTAATCATCCATGGATTAAACTTAGCCCAGGATCGCTCACAGGGCTAGAGAGAGAGAACCGGTCTCAGCTGGGTACAGAGAGACACGAGTTCGATCCACAGTATTGCTCAGTGTGGCTTGGTGGTCCCCAGCATTGCCAGGGACAGCAGCACCAGGTCACCATATCCTAGCTCCAAAATGCCCACACTGCTGGACCTAGACAAGCATCACATGAAGTGGCTCCTGGGCTCCACAGGAGCACTTTTTCCACCAAGAAATAAACAAACAAAAAAGCAATGCCTTTCATCATTAATCATCAGGAAGATGCAAATCGAAACAACAATGAGGTATCATTTCAACCCACAGAGACTGGCACACATCTAAAAGAGCAAGAACAATCCGTGTGGATTCAGGGAGAAAAAGACTCTCATCACTGTTGGTGAGAGTGTTGACTGGTCCAGCCCTTTTGGAAAACAATACGGACATTCCTCCAAAAACTTGATATTGAGCTCCCATTTAACCCAGCAATACCACTCCTAGGAATATACCCTGAGAGCCCCAAAACACACAGAAGACACACTATCTGCACTTTGATATTCACTGCAGCACTACTCACAATAGCCAGAATCTAGAAACAATCTGAATGCCCAAGAACAGAAGACCGGCTAAAGAAACTACGGTACATCTACACAATGAAATATTATGCAGCTGTCAGAAAAGATGAAGTCATGAAATTTACCTGCAAATATATGGACATGGATATTATCATATTGAGTGAAATTAGTCAGAAGGTAAAGGACAGAGATAGAATAACTGCATACATTAGTGGGATATAAATATATACTAGTGTTCTACTAATTATGGGTAGAACATAAGTTGTTGTTATGAACATAACATTGTTCTAGTAATGCCACACTAGAACTGATCATTGAATGCAGGCAAAGGGATATACATGATAACCTGCAAATGTATATATGGCAAACCACAATGTTTAAGAGATGGGACAGAGGGAGGGGGGAGAGAGAGAGGGGGAGAGAAGAAAAAGAAAAGTGTCTGTCATAGAGGCAGGCTGAGGGAGAGGGGAGGGAGTGGGGGACATTGGTGGTGGGAATAGGGCACAGGTGGAGGGATGGGTGCTGGAACACTGTGACTGAAATTCAAACATGAACATCTTTGTAACTATCTCATGGTGGTATAATAATAATAATAATAATAATAATAATAATAATAGTAATAGTAATAATAAAGCTTATGCCTGGAAAAAATCAATGCTCTTTAGTCCTGACATACAGGGACAAATGAAATAGACTAAATTTTTTTTATTTTACCCAATGGAGCTCCTGGAGGAAAGCAAACGGCTCGGCCAGCGCCTGGTCATGTCCTACATAGCTCCTAGGGCCTGCTCGCCATGCAGGCGGCTGCGCCTGCTGGACTCGGAGCAAGGATTGGGGGCTTCCACCTGGTCTCCAGCCTCCAGGCTCAGTGGGTGTGAGCCTGACCTCCAGCCACCACAGCCAACCGCCGCAAGATAGAAACTCTAGATCTGCGGCTGCACAGCTCAGCCTCATGGTGAGTGGCCCTATGGAGTTCCTGGGGGAAAAGCAAAAGGTTTGGCCAGCGTCCTACACAGCTCCTAGGGCCTGCTTGCCATACAGGCATCTACACCTGCTGGAACTGGAGCAAGGATTGGGGGCTTCCATCCAGTCCCCAGCCTCCAGGCTCAGTGGGTGTGAGCCTGAGCTCCAGCCACCACAGCCAACTGCTGCAAGACAGAGACTCCAGATCCATGGCTGCGCAGGTGCGCAGTGGCTCCACCGCCGTGGTTTAATCTTAGACTCAATGTATTTTAGCACCAGGTCCTTTCAGGTTCATTCTCATTCGTACACTTCAATGATCATTCTATTTGCATCAAACTGGAGAGTTTATTTGGAATGAGGAATTATGAGAGACTCACACACACGGGGCAGAGCTGCTACTTGCTCTCCCTGTGCCCAGCTGATCACAAGGCGTCCAGGAGAGATGGTGGGTTCAAGCCCTAGCCCACCATCCCAGCAGAGCCTCGCAAGAAGCCAGAGGAACCCCCACACCATGAAGACCGCCATTTTCCATATCTGGACTCCCCTCTCGTCAGAACTCCATCCAGCAGAAGAGCTGATTGCAGCCCGGCTCTGCCGTGCAGTTCATCAATAAATGTTCGAGTATTGAGGTGACTAGAAGATTATCTCACCCGCACAGCAAAGCCTGGCAAGCTGCCCGTGTTGTATTTGATATACCAAATACCAGTAACAATTACAGACCTCATTCCCATGACTTGATGGCATGGTTTGAGGCTCTTTATGTTCCTGGAGTGGGTAGATGCCCTTGGGCTATCTCGCATGTGACAGGACATATTGAGATGTTACTGGTGCCCGCTCAAGTAATCAATGATCTATGGGAAGTCAAGTGATCAAGTGATACCACCATGAGATATACAATTACAAAGAAGTTCATGGTTCATGTTTGGGTTTAGGTCTTACAGTGTTCCAGCACCCATCCCTCCACCAGTGCCCCTTTTCCACCTCCATGTCCCCAATTCCCCCACCCCTAGCCTACATCTATGGCAGGTTCTTTATCTCTTCTCTCTCTCTCTCTTCCTTCTCTTATACACTGTGGATTACAATACATTCAGGGGCTCTCATGTGTATCTTTTTGCCTGTATTCAATGTTCAGTTCTAGGCTGGTATTATCACTTTTGACAATTATTAGCACACTGTTCACTTCTCCATCTTACCTAACATCTGACTCCCACACATTGTGGTAGATTCCACCTTTGACAAGACCTCCTGATCCATGTTTTGCCTGACCTTGGATATTGGTTTCATAATATATATGCATATATATATATTATATAATATATATATATATATATTTATATCATGCAAATAAATGCAGTCATTCTATATCTGTCTTTTTTTCCTTCTGGCTAATTTCACTCAACATGATCCTCTCCATGTCCATCCATTTATAGGCAAATTTAATGACTTCATTTTTTCCTAACAGCTGCATAGTATTCCATTGTGTAGATGTACCACAGTTTCTTTATCCAGTCATCAGTTCTCGGGCACACTGGTTGTTTCCATATTCTGGCTATTGTGAATAGTGCTGCTATGAAAATAAAAGTGCAAATAGTGTTTCTGTTGTGTGTTTTTGGCTTCCCAGGAGTGGTATGGCTGGTTCGAATGGGAGTTCAATTTCTAGTCTTTGGAGGAATGTCCATATTGTTTTCCAAAAAGGCATTTCCAATCGATATTCCCACAAATGAATGAGAGTCTCCTTTTCCCTGCATCCGCGCCAGCAATTGCTGTTCTTGCTCTTTTGGATATGCATCGGTCTCTGTGGTGTGAGATATCTCATTGCTGTTTTGATTTGCATCTCTCTAAAACAGACTCAATTGAATGTTTTTGCTTTTTGCTGCAAGGATCACAGAGAAGGGAGCCCTGGGAGGTTATAACAGGACAGGATCACTTTAAAGGGAGCATTCTTAAAAGGTTCTGGAGGGTTAATGTGTTACTATAACAACATTTAGGAATTAAGGTCAATGTGCCTTTAAATAACCTGTTCCTTTTCTCTCTGTATGCAGAGTGGGAGAGGTGTGCTGGGTATTACCAGGGATTGAGCCTGGAGTGTCACACATGCAAGGTATGAGCTCTGGGGCTTAGGCACATTCTTCGTCTGTGTTTCTTGTCCCTCCCCCTTCTAAGTCCTTCCAAAATGGACTTAACTGCTTGTCAACCTTCACCCTGCCATTACTACTACCCCACAAAGGGGATCGCTGATTGTACTCAACCAGCTCCCCTCAATGTGCAGAGCACACACACTCTTCAATCCATTCTGAACACTTCAACAACAACAGAGAAGGTTAAAACACAAAAAGCACAGAATGACACCTGGTATGGAACACTGGCTACTTTATGGAGGAGCAGGAGAAGTTATAAAATACGCACGAAAACAAAACTGAAATTTGGCTCTGTTAAAACAAAGGCAAGGCTCAGCAAATAGCTCAGTATTTATTAAACAGTAGCATTATTGTTAGATTAAATTGTCTTATCATTGTGTGAGAAATGAAACCTGTAAAAAAACACATCAGCATGGAACTCAACATCAAAATAATTTATCGATTTGTTCCCGAACAAGGATTCCCTTTACATATGTATGTGGCCTGTCCCATACAGAAATGATTTACCTTTTGACGTCTTTTCTCTTTCCTTTTTGTCCTCTGTATCCTGTAGCATTTTTTCTTTCCAGAGGTCAAAGAAATAGGAAGGATCAGTATAGAACTTCAGCCCATCCTTTTTATCATCTCTAGAAGCCAACAGATCACAGGTTATGGGAGAGAAGAAAAGACAGTTAGATACTATCATATGGACATAACATCAATTTAACTCCTGAGGTTATAAACATATTTAGGAGATACAGAAATCACTTGAGCGACCTCTGACTTCTGCTCATTTGATATATAGGTGCACACATGAGCGTAACAGCACCTTGTTCTAGAGCTGTTAGGGAAGATGACTCTAATTCAGATCTGCACAGAGAGGAGAGGTACTAAAATATAGTCTTCACCTCTGCTCTGGAGCTCCAGTACTATTTATTAGATTAAAAATTACCAAGCAACTCAGCACAATGGCTAAGACATGGAATCAGCTTCGGTGTGGATGACAGATGAATGGATTATGAAGATGTATGTAGGCACAGTGGAATTCTATGTAGCTGCAAGGAAGGATGAAATCATGCAATTTGCTTCAACCTGGTAGGAACAGGTAGATATCATGTTGAATGAAATAAGGCTGAGGAAGAAAGACAAACACAGGATGATGACACTTATCAGTGTTTTATAGAATACTGGACGAAGAAATGTACTACAGGAAAAGGGGGATGCCTAGATCACTCTTGACCCCAGCGTTTAGAGAGAAGTACAGAGAAGGAAAGAAATCAAGTGGGAAGAAGAGAATGGGAAGTAACGGATGAACAGAGTCAGGGCTTCAGCTATACTGGTGATGTAGATGAGTGATATAGTCATATATCCAAAACACAGGCCCAACAACACTGAAGATATGAGATCTCAGCTGCAACCACTGAAACTCTGTAATGTGTCTGCCAGCTGACAGGCAGAGAGGGGCTGGGGGCTGGAGGTGGGGAGGGAATACGGAAACACTGAGGGAGCCTGGAACCGGAGTGATAGCACAATGGGGAGGGCATTTGCCTTATACACAGGCGACCCAGGTTTGAATCCAGGCATCCCATATAGTCCCTTGAGCACCGCCTGAGTAATTCCTGAGTGCAGAGTGAGGAGTAACCCCTGAGCATCGCCAGGCGTGACCCAAAAAAAGCAAAAAAAAAAAAATGTACACCTAAAATGCAACTACCACAGTACTTCAATTAAAGAAATTTTTCTTTTAAATTATTGACTTCCCCAATATTGATAAATTCAACCAGGAGGGAAGCACAGGGCCCATGGAATGGGAAGTGATGGGAAAGTTATGTGAATCATGGCACTTTCTAAGTGGCCAAGTAGCTGGGTGTGGGCACTCAGGCTTGGCCCCTGTAGCTCTGCTCTGTGGTTACAGAGGACTCCTTACTGGCCACTGTTTTGAAACTTCTGGAAAGAAACTATTTTTCAGAACCAGAACCAGTAGGCCCCGGGGGTTTCTGCTGATATAGGCTCCTTACCGGGCCAGAAGCAGAACCTTGAGTTCTTCAGTGACCCAAATCTCAGTAGCAATTCCATCGGGAAGGGCCTTTTTGCTATTTTCTCTCTCTCTCTCTCTGTGTGTGTGTGTGTGTGTGTGTGTGTGTGGTGGGGGGGCAGCATATTCTCACCCTCATGCTGGCACAGAACAGGTGAAGGTGCCTGGCATCAAACTAACACAATTTCCTCACTGTCCAAGGGCTTGGAACCAGGGGTTCACAGTCCCCCCCAGTTAGCAGACACAGAAGAGCAGAGCTTTACAACATAGGTTTCCTCGCATTAGCAACTTGCTGTAAGTAAACACTTTCCCTCGACCTATTCCAGCTCCGGTTATGCTGGGGCTCAACACACTAAGAGGCAAAAGGCATAAAACAAAGAAGATTCCCTTGCCTGTGACCATTTCTTTATCAGTTCACTGTGGAGCCACACTTGGTGCTCTGGGCTTAATTCTGGCTCTGCACTAAGAGATCTTTCCTGGTGGGGTTCAGGGAATCATATATGGGATGCTGGGAATTGAAGCCGGTTGGCTGTGTGCAAGTAGCCCCTCCCCACTGTACTATCTCTCTGGTCCCAGCCATTTCATTTTCAAGTGCTGCTATGATTACTGTGGTACTCAGAATATTTCAAGCTTTTATACATTTATCATAAAACCGATATTGATAAAGCAGTATAGCTCAAAAAGTGACACGTAAATCAATGGTAACGTTTAAAACAATTGTGGTACAGAGTTAATGACTATTTGGTAGTGCTTTAACTATTATCTGGGTACTGAATATAGCTCAGGGGCAAGTACATGTCTTAACACATGTGAAGCCCAGGGTTTGATCTCAGCATTGCAAAAAAAAAAAAACCCAAAAAACTTTTTGAACAAAAGCAAACCTGTAAGGGGGCCAGAGTGATAGCACAGTGGGTAGGGCATTTGCCTTGCACACGGTCAACCTGGGTTCAATCCCCAGCATCTCATATGGTCCCCTGAGCACTGCTCAGTGCAGAGACAGGAGTAACCCCTGAGCATTGCTGGGTATGACCCAAAAAGAAAAAAACAAACTTTTAAGTTAAAATATTGGACTATGGGATAAATTCATATTAATTACTGATTTTTCACTGAGGGCTCGAAAACCTCCAGGAGAGTAAAAACTTTATCATGGAAAATGTGGCCTTGTGGCCCTCCCACAGCATTCACAAGCTGTTACATTTCCTCAGAGAAACTTTGTCAGCACAGAGAGAAGAGCTGGAATTCAGACTGTCACTGTCGTCACTGTGTCAGCCTCAGAGGAGGCATTTAGTATCTACTTCTGGGCCTTGTGGAGGAACAGGAGTTCTGAGGAGAATCAGTGGGCCACAAGGCTGTGGCAGAAGGACTCACGAGATTCGACAGGGTCTCCAGAGAAGGGGCAGTAGGTATCGAGCCCTAGCAGTGTCCACTGAGCTCCCCCACACCCCCACCCCCGGGTCCACAGGAATGGTGAAGGGCCGCAGCAGGGCAGGATGTCAGTGAGCGGCAATAAGAAAGTGTATGAGACAGGGAGATGTGGGAAAACAGTGACAGAAGTAAAAGAGATCTTTCCTAAAAAGCGTTTTTACTTCGTGATGCTCATTTTGGGCTGCACTTATTTTCCATTCTTTTTCTTGGAAATTTGGTCCTGACCAGGTGTCCTACCATGTCATAGTAACCGAAAGTTGTTAAGGCTATTACAGAGCATAGAGTATTCACTCTTAGAAACCTCTCACACTAGCAGAATGATTTTTCGGAATTAAATAACAAGTGTCTCTGCAGTGCTGAAGTGCTGTTATTTCAATGCATTATAAATGAATTATGGGGTTTCTGTAAAAACTGACTTTGAATAAGAACATGACCACATACAAAGTTGCTCTGCAGTAGATCTAAATCAACATTAGCACTCAGGCTCTTCTTGGTAACATTATATGGTGACATATGAAAACTCTAAGAATTAGAATGATATTCTAATTCTTGCACCCAGTGAATTAGTGACTGCACTGAGTGCAATTCTGCACTTAACACTTCAGAGTCTGAAGAATACACTTCCACTGCCGACCTCTCCCTCCCACCTGTTCTGATGGAGTCATACCTGTATGGGGTAAGAATATTCAGAGGCGGAGGTTTGTCGCTCTGGTTGTAAATGTCAGCCACAGGGTTTGGAATGCTGTTCTTTGAGACCACCTGCTGGTCTTGGACTGTGGAACTTTTGAAAGCTTTCTTCATGTTGATATCCTGTAGTGACACTATTTAGAGAAAAGTCCCCCCAAATTGAGTTACATCAAAGCATTTTTTAACTGCTTAGAAAAAAAGTATAATTTGACTCACAATCATAAACCTCTCCTAGAGTAACCAAATAAAGTCTTATTACATACTGAAGACTATGCTTAAAGTGCATGGGCTTTGTGGAGAACAGGAATCTCTATGAAATTAAGACAAATCATGTCTTATCTTCTTTTGTAGTGTCCAGATTATTACATCAAACATAATATTAGAACACCTCTAGCATTTCTCACAGCCATACATAAATGCAAGCATGTATGAATATAAAGCTTTGGTACTCGAGGGAATAAAACAAGTCAAATAGCAAATGCCAGTTTAATTACGTACAGGAAATAGTTCTGCAAAAACAATACAAATATAAAAGATCCATTAAATTTTCCTGGTAATAAAATCACATAATGATGGCAAGGCTTTCTTCCTATATATCATTTAGAAATTAATTAGCATGGTACAAAACTAGACTAAGAAAGGTGAAAACCATGTCTGATTATACTTATTTCTGTGTTTGTAGAATACTTTAAATAAACCTCAACTATTAACTCACCCAACTTTTCCACAAACTTTTTGAAGTGAGAAATCTGGTCCACGAATTTACTTGACCAAGTAAGCTAAGAGTTGGGTCATGGGCTTTCCAAGAACACTCAGGAAAAGAGGGGGCAAAACAGACCCAGGTTTTCTCATCAAGGGTTTTCTTCCACAAATCCATGTCGAAGAAGGTACTAAGATGAGATGCATTTTTAAATGATGGCTACATTTCACAATTATGTTTTTAAAAGCTGAACCTTTACTTTTTAAAAAACCTGTATCAATAAGTACAAAAAATATTATGTGAATCTATCATCATTTTAATGCAATGAAAAAAGAATAACTGGACTGGAGCAATAGTACAGCAGGTGGGGTGTTTGCCTTGTAGGCAGCTGACCCGGATTCAATCCCAGGAATCCATATGGTCCCCAAAGCACCTCCAGGAGTAATTCCTGAGGGCAGAGCCAGGAGTAGCTTCTAAGCATCGCTGGGTGTAATCCCCAAAGCAAAAAAATAATGATAATAATGACTATACTAATCGTAACCATCATTACACAAAGGTAAAAGTAATTTTCAACCTGAGCATTTCTTCTTCTCAATGTAACTATCAAGTGGCATATATCTTAATCTTTTTGCAGATTCTCCCCCCAGAGTAATCATATTTTATTCAAAAGCCACAGAATAAGACATATTTCTTTTTAAAGAAGGAACTGAGTTTTAATTTGTTGAAACTGACACAATTTCTGAGTACAATTCCAAAATGAATACTAGTTCCTGCACAGAAATTATCAATATTGAGATTATTTTATAGCCCTGAAACCTAAAGCATGAAACCTTTGGTACATGCCATTTTGGAAAAAAGTTAAATCAAAACAATCATCACAATTATTTAAAGGCATTACCCAAAGAGGAGCAAGTGAAGGCTGCACCATTGCTTTTCACATGTAAACTCATCTTTGAGTTGAACAGCATCTTTGAAATGATTTAGTTTGTTTTTAGATATCAGTATATTTAAAATAACACAATAAGCTCAATTTCAGAGTCCTCTTAAAAAACAAATACTCTAATTCTTAGGGGACAGAGAAGTAAGAAATCTTTCATCACTGATTAACCCAATGCTGTAGGTTCACCTCCCCATCCCACAACTATTCTTCTAGAGAAAAAATAAAATATCTGTATACTACCCCCGAGGAAAAGCAGTAATTAACTGCAATTAATTACTACCCTCTTGTCAACATTACTTCTAGCTCATTGCTTTCACACAACACAATTACCTACCCTCTTCCACCGTTGAATCCAGCTGGGTGACTTTGACAGCAAGGCGATCAATTCTGTCTTGAAGAGAATTTGCTCTGATGTAGAAGTTGTTAGCCTCATTAAACAACTCACCAAATATGTCTTCGGCATGTTTGCCTAGAGAAGAAAATGAATGGAGAGAGCCATCTGCTCAGAACTGCCGAAGCAGCTCCACACATCCGCACCAGCACCCATTACTGTCAACACGTGGAATCTTGTGCAAATCACTGTCAAAATAATGTGTCACAGTCGGAGGCCTTTGGCATTTTTGAAAATTTATTAGGGATATTCGTATGTATCTGAAATTGACCTGAGGCGAAAAGGATTTTAAAACATTCTTGGGAGCATAGAATTTTTATATAATTGCTTGCTCGCAAACTACCAAGCAAGCTGTGTCCACATTAAAGGTCAGGAGAAATTCGACCCCATTTTGCAAGCTTCATGTATAAACAGGTCTCAGGACCTGAGCTTTTTTGCTTGCTTTCCAGGTAACTCTGTTTGCATGCTTGTTTCCACGTTTAGAATTTTACCACGTTCACAATCAGAACATTAGATTCTCTCTACTGTGCCTCACATTTCCCAATAAGCTCCTCTGATTTGTGTCCTCAAATCTGGGTAGACAGCAGTAACTCCGGCACTCTCTAAAAATCAATGATTCGAACGTCCCACTAACGTTTCTGTATGGATGGCTCTCCTTTCTTGTGAGCATGCCCAAGACAGCCTCCACGTTCCCTAAAAATGCAGTGAGACAGGAACTGTTATCTGTTGCTTCCACTGATTTTCCAAATCCTAGTACCACTGAGTTACATTCAACAAACACTAACTGCTTGCTCTGAGACATGCATCTTCTCTGATGGAAATACCACTGGAGGGAGGGGTGGCTGAGGAAAAATTGGGGTCACACCCGGCTTTCTCAGGACTTACTTTCTGGGTCTGTGCTCAGGGATCACTCATGCTGGTATTCAGGGGACACATGTAATTGCTGGAGATCAAGCCAGGATCAGTTTTGTGCTATACAAACACCTTAACCCCTGTATTTTCTCTCTGGTCTTACAAATACCATTTAAAAAAATCAAACTTTAAGGGGTTAAAGAGGTAGAATAGCAGGTAAGGCACTAGCCTTCCATGTGGCTGATGCAGGTTCAATTCCCAGCAGCCTACATATTCCCCCAAGTACCACCAATGTGATCCCTAAGCACAGAACCACAAGCTATGGTCCCATACTTCTTTTTATAACTAGTTTTGGGTTTACATAAAAATTGAGCAGAGCTACAGAGTTACCACGTGCCCCTTTCCCACAAATGTACAAACGAACCATTAGCAATGTCCCCCACCCGAGTGGTAGGTTTATTATAACTGATGAACTCACTCATATATTCCCAAAGTGCAGTTAACATCAGGATTCACCTGCTATAATGCTACAGATTTTAATATATACAAAATAATCTGCTCTCACTTATAGCATCATTCTGGTTTTCCTCTGTGCTCTCCCTCTTCACCCCTCTCCCCTGCATCTCAAACCCTGGGAACCACTGATCTTTTTACTGTATCCACAGGTCAATCACTTCCATAGTCACACAGTTGCAGTCAATCATACAGTAGCTTTTCCAGACTGCCCTCTTTCACGTAGTATTATGCACTTAGGGTTCTTCCATATCTTTTGATGGCTTGGTGGTCAAAAGGTCATTATTGTAGAATAATGTCCCATTGTCTTAATGGATTGCTTATTAATCTATTGACTAAAGTAAACAGCACTTGTTTCCAGTCTTTGGTGGTCTCTAGGTCTTATATGGACACAAGTTTCAACTCCTTTGGGTAAAGGAGCCCAGACCCATGGAAATTATGCCAAGAAAAAATTATGCCAAGATTTATTTAATCTTGTAAGACTCTGTCAAACTGCGATCTGCGGAGGTTACATACCAGTGTGCAGACTCACAAGCAGCACAAGAGGATTCCTGCTGCTCCACATTTTCACCAACATTTGGTGATGTCAGTGTTTCAGATTTTAGCCATTTAATAAGTGTGTAGTGGTAGCTCATTATTTTAATTTCTCTAATGACTCAATACTGGCCAGCTGTCTACATGCCTATTTGGTATTTATTCAAGTCTGATGCTCATTTTGAAATAAGGTTGTTAATTATCTCATTGTCCAGTTATTTATTGCTGTTGCTGCTGGGTGGTTTTTCATTGGGGGGGAGTAAGGGGGCACATCCAGAGGTATTCCAGAGCTTACTTCTGGTTCAGGGTTACTTCTGGTGATGCTCAGAGAACCATATGGGCTGCTGGAGCTCAAACTAGGGTCAGCTGCATGCAAGGCTAGTACCTTACCTCTGCCTCTTATTATGCAATTTTATAAAAAGAGAGCTTTTATGTTTAGCTCTTTATCAGAATGTTTTCTCCATATATTTGCTCTCAGTTTGTTTTTTTCTCTAATTTTCTTAATAGTATAATTTTCAGAGCAGAAGGCTTAATTTTAAAGTCCAGTTTATCATTTACTATTATTACAGCATTGGTGTAATATCTAAAAGGCCATCTATTTTCAAGGTCATCTAGATTTTTCTATGTTGTTATTTTCTTAGCATCTTAGTGTTTTGTTTGTCTCTGACCCATCTTAAAGTTAATTTTGTGGAGGGTTTAATATCTGTGATACATCTTTTTTATTTGCATATCTTTTCTAACCAATTTATTATTTAAATGAGAGAAGAGCCTGAATCTTCCAGATAAAACTCACCATCATGTTTTCATTGATCTACAGTTTATACGGTATTCTCATATTCACTTTCTATGCTCTGTAAGACTCTAGACTCCAAGAGAAAGAGGACTGTGTCTATGCTTCAGTGTTATGGTTCAGCACTGAACAATGCCTCCCAGTCCTTGTCTTTTCAACTCAGTGAATGAGCTTCTGAAGTAACAGAGTCATTGCTCTCATTTTCCAGATGACTAAACCGAGCATCTGAAAGGTGGTGGTCTAAATCTCATACTAAGCAGTAGAAATGAAATAAAACAAAACGTTGGATGTCCAACTTCTCAATCTCTGCTTTTATCACATTTTTCTCCCCGGTCTTCCTTTGCTAGAATTAGCAATTTCAATGAATTATTTCGGTCCATGTGATACTTGGTAATTTCTTATTTACTTAATTAAACAAACTGAAATGTTTTGCTGCTTAAAGTGTTATTCTAAAATATTGAATAACATTTCTTATGAATTGTAAATAGTATAATCTCAAAAAATTAGTATATTTACCAACTAAAATTTAGTATGATTAAAATTAGTATGAATTAAAAATTAGTATAATCTCATCAATTTTAATGAATTTAATTGTCTTAATGTGAGAAATTTTCTCTTAGAAAGTATGAGCAATAAATGAGTAAATGATAATATCTATCCCCCTCTTATCAAAGAAGGGAACCCCAAAATACTGATAGCAGGTGAGCAAAAAAACTATTTCCCTTAAAGTTAAGGAGCTATAGTATGGCCCTCTGCAATCATTTAAAATTCTATCAATAGTTCCCACTAACCTATTAAAGAGAGTTCACAAAAACAAATAAAGTCTATACAAATTTGAAGTATTTTAAATAACAATGGGTGTTACACCATTCAAAATTAGTGTTTTGTTGCCTTATATATTTTTTCTGCATGTCAGACCTGTGCATATGATTAACTAGTGAACATCTCCCTGTTGATGTCCTATAAGAATCCCAAATCCCACATAATATTTAACATGAGTTCAGTTTCATGTTAATTCAAGTCCACATTCCTTTGTTCAAAGAATTCAACTATTCAACATGAAGCCCATGAGAGAGAGAGAGACACAATCGATGAGGCCTGCAGAGCCTCCCTCAACAGCTGTACACCGGAATCTTGTTGCTTCTATTCCTGTCCCCTCCTAGTTCTGATGTTCCTTTTACTCCACCGAATTCCATCAACACTTTAGTTTTTCTTCTTTCAGATTCACCTCCTCCCCTCATCTATTCATTGCCACAGCAGCCAAGGGATCTTTCTAAAGAGCCGACAATTCTGTCCTTTCTATTTACATTTTTAATTCTCCCCACTATCTCAAGATCTGAAGCTGAAGCCTCTCAGTAGGACACAGAAGATTCTGTATGCCTCACCGCTGCCCTTTTTGGGTGCTCCAGCCAGAACAACTTGTAGTACATAAATCCATTCCTCTTCTGCAATGATCTTGTCAATATTTTGCATTTTCTTTCTTTTTAAAAATAATTTATTTTAGGTACCGTGGTTGACAACACTGCTAATGGTAGGCTTTCATCCACTGAACACCCTGGCACCACACCCTCCACCACTATCTCAGCATTCCTATGTCAGCTTCTCGCTGAAGATCAGTTCTTAATTTCTGCTGCCTTGTTATTCCTCTATTATGCTTCTTTATAACCCACATGTGGGAGCGATCCCTTTGTATCTGTCCTTCTCTTCACTCAGCATGATTCTCTGCAGTTTTAACTACATAGCAGCAAATTGCATGACTTCTTTGTTTGTATAGCCAAGGAATATTCCATTGTGTATATGTATCATGGTTTCTTTATCTAGTCATCTGTTCTTGTATAACAACTGTTTCCAGATTTTGGCTATTGTAAATAGTGTCACAATGAACATAGGAGTGCAGAGTGTCTTTTCTGGACTGTGCTTTTGGGTCCCTGGGGTATAAGCTAAGGAGTAGGACTGCTGGTTCATATGAAGCACAATTCCTAGTTTTGAGAGTGTATATCGTTTTCCCAAAGGGCTGAACAAGTGGACATTTCCACCAGCAGCGATGGAGGGTTTTATTTTCTCCCCACATCATTTCCAATACTAGTTCTTTCTATTCTTTGTCTCATGTGACAGCTGACTGGTGTGAGGTGACAGCTCACATTTATTCTCTTTGCATATCCCTGATGATAAATGATGCAGAGCATTTTTCATATACCTTTGGGCCATCTTCCTTGAGAAAGTTTCTGTTCATCTCTTCCTCATTTTTTGTAAATTGGTTGTTTTTCTTTATAAAGTTCTACCAGTGCTTTAATACTGTCAGATGATGGTGGGAAAATATTCTCTCCCAGTCTGTGGGCTGTCTTTTTATTCTGATAACCATTTCCTTTGTGGTACAGAAGCTTCTTAATTTGACATAGTTCAATCTTTGTTTCTGGTACTGAATCACTGAAGATACCTTTAATTTCAATATCTTGGAGTGTTCTACCTAAGTCTTCCCCAATATTGCACTCAGGTCTAATATCAAGGCCATTTTTAATATCATTTAATATCAATTCATTTTTATTTAACTTTTCTGCATAGTGTTAGGAAGGAGTCTAAATTCACTTATTTGCTTGTGACTGACCAATTTTCTCAACACCATTTGTTGAAGAGGCTCCACCTCAAACTTCTGCTCCTTTATTGGAGATTAACTGAACATATGCATGTGTTTATCCTGACTGTTCAAATGTGTCTTCTATGGATGACAGAAAGTTGGGTTTCTTTTTCTGATTCATTCTGTCACTCTGTGTCTCTTGATAGGTGAGTGTAAGCCATTGATATTAAGTGAGATTACTGACATAAAAGAATGTGTTTGACATCATTCTGTATAAGTTATGCATATCTATGGAGTTTGTCTTGTCTTAAAGAAGACCCTTAATGTTTTCAACGCTATTAAGCTCCTGAGCTGATGCTGATCCATAAAGCTCTTCATTGTTTCTTAAAATATGAATGATAGTCTCCAGAGGTAGCCTATTCTTGGTGAAGTTTTCATACCATTGAGTCCTAAAGAAAAAAAAAAACACCCCTACCACTTTCTTGCATGGTTCATACCACCATCAGTAGCTGCCCATCCTCTGCCTTATCTAACATAATTATTGCCAGGAAGGTGGAAAGGAAGTATTGCTCTCATTGTGTAACTCATTGCTGCTGTCCACACCCCATGGAGACATGGGTACAATCAAGTATTTGTCAGCCGGACTGTGCTGGCTTTTCGTGACTTTAAAAATAAACTGTGATCAGTAGTACATATGATTATACATTTATTACTGTGTCTCAGATGTACTATGGTTTGTACATTTAACTTTACAATGGTTTTGTAGTAATCACTATCACTATCACTTCCCGTTCATCATCTATTTGCTAGAGCGGGCACCAGTAATATCTCCATATGTCCTGTCTCATGCTAGTAGAACCAAAAGGCATCCGCTTGCTCCAGGAACATAAAGAGCCTCAAACCATTATATTAGGTCATGGAATGACCTAATATAAATGTTACTGATATTTGGCATATCAAATACGACACAAGCAGCTTGCCAGGCTTGCTGTGCGGGTGGCATCCTCTTGTAGTCACCTCTAAATAAAGCATTTATTGATGAACCAAGCAGCCGCTAGCGGCCACGCGTGAGCCTGGCTGTGATAGTCTGGTCTGCTGGGTGGAGTTGTGACGAGAGGGAAGTCCGGATGTGGAAAATGGCGGCCCCCATGGAGTAGGGGGTCATCTGGCTTGTTGTGAGGCTCTGCTGGGGGGGCAGGCCAGGACTAGAACCCGCCATGTCTCCCGGGCGCCTTATAAGGTTGTAGTAATCAACCTTATAAAATGTTGACAAGCTCTGGTTGCTTATTTTTAGAAAATGAGGATATTTAATAAAAAAAAGAGGGATTCACAAAAAAAAGGCCTACAGAGACTCACATGATAAATCTGAGGTGACTTTTAAAGATGCTCCTTTATATTTCCATCTTTTGTCTTGCAGTCTTCAACACTCTCTTTAGCTTTCATCATACTGGTTATGATGTGTCTTGGGGGTATTTTTATTTGGGTCTCTTTTTTGGAGGCGACCCTTAGGGCATCTTGAATCTAGGTGAAAACACTCTATAACTCTGGGAACTTCTCAGATATGATCTTTAATTGGTGATACTTTATCAAAACTGGCTTCCTCTTGCTTGGAAACTCCAATGATTCTTATGTTAAACTTATCCTATAGTTCCCTAGTGTGTCATCCATTTATTTTGAGACTTTTACCACATCTTTTATTGTTTTCTAGATTTTTACTGCATCCATCTTGGGGACTTGGATGCTGTTTCTTTACTAAGGCCTTCCACTGAGATTTTTTATTTCACCTACCAAACTCTTTACCTCTATCACTTCTGATTGCAGTTTTCTGATGTAGTTTTCTCATTTGAGACCTCATGTTTTCTTGTACCTGCACAAAATTTTTTTATTTGAACTCAATTGATTTAAAGTAAGGATAATTTCATTATCACTTAAGTCTTTTTTTTTTGAGAGGTTACAGAGATGGTTAGTAATGGTTGAGTCTTATGGGCTACTATCTGTTTTCACTATGTTTTATGGGATTCTACAGTTCTTTCCCAATGTGTCTGCTGCTGTTTGGGGAAAGTCTTTCTAATACACCACTCACACCCTTTCTCCATTAGGGTTTCTCTGAGGAGTCAAGATGAGTGCTGTCTTCTTCCTCCCTGTCAGAGATATCCCCAGCAACTTGTTTTTAGGAAGTAGTTGTTTGGGGTTTCATATGAGGGTTCTAGGAAGACTTTCAATGTCATTGTTCCTGCTTCTCCTCTGACTATAATTTAGGGTTCTATGACTTCCTTCTTACCATGGCCACCTTTGTGATTTTCTTGGGGGAAACAGGTGATTGGAACTAGGGTTATTATAAGCACGATGTGGCTGGGGGCAACCAAGCAACTCCAGAGTCTGTGAATTCACTGCAAGAGTCCAATGTAAGTTCCCCAAGAGACACGGAGGTTACTGAGGTTCTGAGAAACTCCAAAAATGATCATGTTGTTCTGAGGGTGGGCGTGTGGGAGGCTCCCATTGGTAGTATCCTGCTGGGCTAGAGGACAAAAGCAGTTCCACTTGGGCAGTGGATCTAGGTGGGGGTGTTTCTGACCTGGGAGTAGGAATTTGAATTTTCAAATCTCTTCCATTCTTTTATTCTCATTCAGGAGAAAACCAGAGATCATGTAACAAATGCATGTAAGGCCCAATGTGATTTATTTCCAGTTATTCATTGGCCTCTCCCTCTTTATGTTTTCCCTATATCTTCCGTTTCTAAAACACCCCAACTGCTCCAATGTTCTTGCCGCTTCTCAAACATGTCAATCATACATTACTCCCCTCGGGATTCTTCATTTCCTATTCCTCCTACTTGGACTCAGCTTCACATGGTTACTCCTGAACTTCTTCAAGTTTCTCCCCAGGTACCACCTCTTATGTGAATCTGCTTGGCACTTGATACTATGTAATAAATTAGATATGTGTACTTATTAATCTTGTTTCTTGCTGTCTTCTTCCATTAGCATGGCAATCCAAGAGATAAGGAAATCTCCTTAGTTCTGTGCACTGCTGTGACTTAAATTTCTGGAATAAAAGGACAACTTAAAATCAACTGCACAGGAACCAGGGTAGTAGCTCAAATGGCTGGAATACATGCTGACATGTACAAGATTCCAAATCTGATGCCCAGTACCATATGGCCCCCGAGCATCATTGGGCCTGAGCAGCATCATATTGTCACCAAAACATTGGACCTTCAGGCCTACAGAATCATGTGAAGATCACAGGAAGGGTCCCCAGGGCACTGCTTGGAAGAAACTCCCCTTTTTCGCACTTGATTTTTAAAAAAATCAATTCTTCACAACACAAAATGGGATCTGCAGCATTAGTGTTCTCTGTGTTCCCACAACACCTTAAACATATCTCAACTGCAGAAATAATTAGCAAACTCTTCTACCTACACACAAAAGTTCTTTAAGGCTTCAAGCTCAGCTGTACATCTCTGCATAACCTGTGCTGAAACAGTATGCTGGGAGTATCTCTTCAATGCATCTGATCCGTGCCAGTGTTTTTATACTAACACTGTACAATCAACAAATGCTGCCTGCTTAAGTAAGCAGAGGAAAATGCTGCACAAGGAGTCGAAACATGAGGCTGTGCCCTGGGATGTCTCAAAATCTTTTCTCTGCTACTGTGCAGTAAGAATCTGCAATAGAAGCATTCACAAGCCACATTTTCAAGCTGATTGAGCCTGGCAACACCTAATAACATCTTCCCAAACACTATCTTAGAAGCTCATTTGGGAAAATGCCTGCGCATTCAGCTCCATGATCTGTAGACAAAGTACCATGTTACAATGGTACTTTGTAATGTTATGCTTTATAGTCAAGTCTATCCATTACTTATTTTGAATGTCTTGCTCAAAAGGTAACCACCTATTTTTTGTGTTACTACTTGACTACTTCATTATAAAAATTCCATTGTAATGCCAAAAAATCCTATTCCTTCCCTTTCAGTTATGCAGAAATATAATAAATATGAATAGTACACACCAGCAAGAATATAAGTGTATGCACCATGGCCTGTTGCAAAGTTACATCAGTATTGCTAAAGCACAGCCACTGCTACTGAGAATCTCACTGCTAGAGGTCATATAAACTAAAAAGGAAAAATAACATGGACCCCCTCCTCCAGTACTTAGCCCTATTTTTTATAAAAGCATGCCAATGAGGCTATACTTTCATTAAAAGTTCTCTATGTATAAAAAGAAACAAATGAAAGATCTCTGTATGTAATCTTTTGCCAGCTGCTGAATGCTGACAAATGACTAAGAAGAAAATGGAAGGAACTATATTTTCTGATGAACAAGAATAAAATGTTGCAATGACAGAATTCAATTTTGTAAACAGCAACTTATATGAATAGCTTAATTTTATTCACTTTTTCCCCAATGGAAATTCCATTAATAGCTAAGCTAAAATTATTCTGAAATGAATTTGAAACCAGTGAGGTAAGAGCAATTTACTAATTTTTTTTCTGACAGAGAATCTAATTCTGGATTTACTAGATCATTTTGAATTTTTGTCCAAATATGTCAGGTTGAAAAGAGTGCCTACAAAAATGCTAAATCATAAAATTTTGCATGGATTTCAACTTCCAATTGTACTTCTTTGTAGTAAAGAAGACTTACTGGAAATAATTAGTGCGTCTGAGTTTTTTCTATGGAATAAAAACCAGCACAGGAAGGTTGCTCAGAAAAAATTATATGTATGTATATACAATTATATATATATAATCTGTATATATATAATACATATATATCTATATATAAATCTAGATCTTGGTTAGTCATAATTTGTGTATATATATATATAATGTTTCTAGTAAACGGAACCCAGGTTCTTGGAAACACTGGTTCTAGAGCTAAGGAATTCATGAGTTCATACTAAGAGAAACAAAACAAACAAAAGAATGAACCAACTGAAAAGTTAAACCACTCAATAGAAAAATCCCAATTCATAAATAAATGAAGAAATTATGAAATGACAAAAACTACTTTCTGCAACCAATAGAAAACATTTTAGGAAAGACTCATGACTAATGTTAGATGAAGCCACCAACAAATAGAACAGAACCATGATTGAATACTTTGCTTTTATTTTTGTTTTGGGGGCCACACCCAGTGGTGTTCCGGCTTACTCCCAGCTTTGTGCTTCTTTGCTCAGGGATCATAGATGGTGGGGTTCGGGGGACCATATGTGGTGCCAGAGATCAAACCTAGGACTGCCATGTGCATGGCAAGTGCCCTAGAATCTGCAATATCCAAACACAGTATTCTTTTTATTGTTTTTTATTGAATCACAGTGAGATACAGTTACAAAGTTGATCATGATTGGGTTTCAGTCATACAATTTTCCAACACCCTTCCCTTTACCAGTGCACATTTCCCACCACCAAAACATTGTTTTTTTTTTGTTTATAAGTATTTTATTATACTACCCGTGAGATATACAATTACAAAGATGTTCATATTTGGGTTTTGATCATACAGTGTTCCAGCACCCATCCCTCCACCAGTGCCCATCTCCCACCACCAATGTCTCTGGTTCCCTCCCCTCTCCCCAGCCGGCCTCCATGGCAGGTTCTTTATTTCTTTCCCTTTCTCTCTCTTTCTCTTTCCCCTCCCTCCCAGATTGTGGATTACAGAACATACATTAAAGGGTTGTCATGTGTATCTTTTTGCCTCTATTTAATGCTCAGTTCTAGGTTGGTATTAGTATTTTCAACAATTGTTAGCACACTGGTCCATTTTATCAAAACATTGCATTTTTAAACCCATTTGTGGATTTCTCCATTTCAAGGAATTCCTAATAATGGACATCCTGACCTATAACAATTTCTGAGAAATCACAGCCAGTGAAAATTAACTGAGCAAAACCATCTTAAAAGCAAAATTCTAAATATGCTTGCAAGTTATTTTTTAAAGAAAAAACTAATGAAATTCACATATAAATGGATGGGCATAGAGAGTATCATGCTGAGTGAAATGAATGAGAAAGAAACAGATACAGAATGATGAATTATCTTAGGGGATATATAACAATAAAAAGCATGAGACTAATATCCAAAGCCAGGTTAAACAGGGGCTAGGAAGACTAGTCAATGGTTGGAAGCTTGCCACAAGAGTATCAGGGAAAAGGCAAAGGGCAGTTAGGAGAGAGAATGGACCAGTATGACAAAAGTAGTTGGAAATGATCATTTTTGACAGGAACTGAGTGTTGAAAGTAGAAAAGGGATATAACCAATAACCTTTCAGTATCTGTATTGCAAACCATAATGCAATGGTTTTGCATTATTAGAGGGGGGGAGGGAGAGGAGAAGAGAGAAGGGAAGGGGAGAGGAGGGAAGGGGAGGGGGAGAGGCGAGGAGAGGAGAGAAGAGAGGGGAGGAGAGGGAAGAGGAGAGGAGGGGACAAGAGCCAACTGCCTGCCAAGCGAGATGATGTCGGGATGCAGGAGGGAAACTGGGGACATTAGTGGTGGGAAATGTACAGTGGTGAGGGATGGGTGTTGACTGAAACTCAATAATGAACAACTTTGAAGCTTTGTATCACACTGTGATTCAATTTAAAATACTAATTTTATGACTGAAACTCAATCACTCACAGTGGTGAAGATATGGGTGTATGACTGAAACTCAATCGTGAACAACTTTGTAACTCTGTATCACACAGTGATTCAATTAAAAATAATAACTGAAAAAAAGAAAAAAGGAATTATACAAAAAAAGACTCATGAATTGATGAGCAGACAGGAGTGGGCTGGGAATAGGATATTTCACAGTCTCAGTATGTCTTCCTATAACTTATCTGCTAATGAAACAAGGAGTGACTACAGATAGGACAGAGCTGTGAACATAGTTAAGATAGGTGCTATATTGCTATATAAGATAGACACTGTAACGCTATATAAGATAGATGCTGTATCACTACATAAGACAGGCGCTATATCATTATGATAGGCACTATATCATTATATAAGATAGGCACCATATCACTATATAAGATAGGTAGTATATCACCATAAGATAGGCGCTATATCACCATATAATATGGGCATTATATAAGATAGTCACTATATCACTATATAAGATAGGCGCTATATCACCATATAAGATGGGCATTATATAAGATAGTCACTATATCACTGTATAAGATAGGCACTATATCACTGCTCAATCAAATGCTCTAAGAGGCTGTCACTGCAATATAGTCCAGCCAATATCAAAACAGAATGACCCAGGCCAACAGATATTCCAGAAAACAACAGTTCCCTTAAAAATAAATGTCATCACAAACCTCAGTGAAAGACTGTGGAATTGTTCCAGGTTCAAGAGGAAAAGTATCTGAATAGGTAATATATAGTTGTAGATAGATAACATAGTAAAATATACATGCAAAATAAAAGGTTGTAAGTTCCTAAGAATTCCTTGTAATGTTTTTTGACTTTTTGTGCTCAGGCATCACTCCTGGTAATGCCCAGGGGACCTTATATGGTGCCAGGAATTGAACCTGGAATTGATCTCAGACAAGGCAAGTGCCCTGCTCACTTTACTATCTCTCTGGGTATTTTGACCATTTTATGAGTCTGGAATTGTTTCAAGGTAAAGCTAAAATAATTTAATTAAAAACCAAATGCCAGAGATACATATACACACACAAACACACACATATTCATACATTTACATGTATGTAAACATTTGTACATTGGGAAAAAGGAGAAGGATAAAGAAGGCAGGAGAAAAAGGCAGAAGGCGCTGACAGAAAAATGTTGATAAGTGAGTACAGTACTTGCTTTTTATGTGGGTGACCTGGGTTGGATCGCTGCTATACCATACAGACCCCTGAACCTGCTAGGAGTGATCTCAGAGCACAGAGCCAGGAGTAAGTCCTGAGCACTACCATGATGGCACAAAAACGAAAAATAAAAAATAAAAATACGTTGTTGACGCCATTTTATGAAAATGTTGTACTGTTTTTGACCATTATTTTACAAATTTGAAATCAAAGTAAATTTTTTAAAGATATTATAGTGTCTATAATAAAGTCCAGTCAGTACTGGGTTCCATAAAATAGTAAGCCATAATGGACCAAATGTTTCTTACCTTTTACATTTTACTTGACAATTTATATAAAAATTATGATCTTTCTACTATGAAAGTAACCATGATTATTGTAAGAAATACAGAAAGTATGTAAAAGTGCATAATAGTAAAAATGGCTCAAAGTTCATAAGAAATATACTATTAACTTTCTGGTTTTCTTTTTCTTTCTACTATTTATGTCTGTGTAAGAAAACAGTATATACCCAGATTCTCTGAATTATCTTTGCGGGAATAATGCAATAAGATGCTCACTGAATAAAATGTGAAAAACAAAAAAAATTAGGAAAAATGTCACCCATAATGACCTATAGTGAACTGTTTTGCATATTTCTTTACAACATACATTCGAATAATTTTATAAGAAATAAGTTAATAGATGTTATTATTTAACCATATGTACCAAGTACTATCTAGCTGCTTGAAGACACAGAGCAGCAAACACAGCCACAAAATTAACTACAATTATATGCAAAAAATAATTCAGAGTATCACAAATAATAAGCAGTATGTCACATGGTGATTAATACAGAGAAGAAGATAAAACAGTGACGAAACAGAGGATGGGAAGAAGTATTATAAATCACAATACAGGAAGTATTTTATCTATGCCTACTACAGGAAGTATTATACATATAGGAAGTATTACACCACCTGAAAAGGAGGTATGTGGGCAGACAAGAAACTAAAGCAGGGAGCCGGAGCAATAGTCCAGTGTGTAGGGTGTCTGCCTTGCACACAGCCGACCCAGGTTCAATTCCCCGGCATCACATATGATCCCCCAAGCACTGCCAGGAATAATTCCTGAGTGCAGAGCCAGGAATAACCCCTGAGTATTGCTGAGTGTGACCCCAAAACTGAAAAGAAAAATAAGAAAGAATCTAAAGCACAGGAGAGAACCACAGAGGAGCCAGGCAGAAGATAGGCACTATATTATGCCTCTCACTATGCGGAGGTAAGAGCACAATAAAGCAGCTAGTCTGCAGAGGACAAAGCAGTGGGAGAGGACAGACGCAGCCTTTGTGGGAGGGCGAGAGGACCAAAGTGAAAGCAGGGAGGCCAGCAATGACCATGCATTTCGCAGATATCTGATATGAGAGAAAAAAAAAGGAATTGGAAATAACTAGAAAAGTACAGTTGCCTTTGACAAATGTTAAGAGTGAAAGGGTGGGTGGGAAATAGAGGAAAAGGAAATCGACAACTTGGTTTCAGGCACACGAGGTGACGTGCCTGGGAGAAGTCCAAGTGACACTATAGAGTAAGCACCTGGCGCCAGAACCTAAGACAGACATTTGGAAGTCGTAAGAGTGAAGTGATAGGAGTGAATGAGATCATTCAGCGGAAGAGGACAGGCAGAGAACGGTTTCAGAGAGCAAAGCCCTGGAGTACTCCATCACGCAGAGGGAGACTCAATCACGGAAGGAGACAAGGAGCAGCTCTCAAAGTCAGAGAAATACCAAAGCATGACCAGGGAGCCAGATGAATGGATTCTTCAGAAGATGCCAACAAGACTTGACTCAGTCATGAAGGCAGGGACAGCCCTGACAAGCTCCATTTCTAGAGGTGGGTGGGACAGAAGCAGGGGGTGGGAAGATGGACCAGAGACAGGCAGAGGCGAGATGAAGAATTCTTTCCAAGATTCTTGCTAGGATGAGAAGCAAGAAATGAGTTCATGAAGACAGATGAGCTGAGTGTGGAATGCTTCTGTATGCTTGTGCTTGGTAAGAATGATGTAAACAGGGCTGGAGGAGGGAAAGGGATGACGTTGGGAAATGCTAAGAGTGAATGAAGGTAAACAGTTTTGAGGGTGCCACGAGGGCTGGGACCCGGTATTTCCCACAGAAACAGGAATGTTTTGAAGAAGGCAGGTCAGAATGTTTGAAGAAGGCTGGCCCTCAAGCATACATGTGGGTTCTTGTGGCAAAGGTGACACTGAGCTCTGACTGCTTTTATATTCCCAGTGAAATGACAAGTTATCAGCCAGAGTCAGGAAGTTTGAGGCAGAAAGAGAAGATAGGAAAAAGGTACTCTCAGGGCTGGAGCGGTAGTACAGTGGGGAGGGATTCTGCCTTGCAGGTGGCCAACCTGGGTTCAATTCCCAGCATTTGGGTCAGAGCGATAGCCCAGTGGGTAGGGCATTTGCCTTGCATGTGGCCGACCGGGTTCGATCCCCGGCATCCGGCATCCCATTTGGTTCCCTGAGCACCGCCAGGAGTAATTCCTGAGCAAAGAGCCAGGAGTAACCCCTGAGCGTTGCTGGGTGTGACCCCCTCCCCAAAAAAAAGCAACTCCCAGCATCTCATTTGGTCCCTTGAACTCCACCCAGGAGTAATTCCCGGTGCATAACCAGGAGTAACCCCTAAGCATTGCCGGTGTGACCCAAAAAGCAACAAATAAAAAATAAAAAGGTATGCAAAGGAATGGAAAAGCAATTAAGGAAGGAATTACAGCAGAATTGCAGACAGCTCACCTGAGGCATGTGCTGATGTAAATTCTATCTTCTTTTTTTAATAGAAGCATGTAAACACACACACACACATACATTTCCCTCCATGCACTTTAAAATGAAATCCCATAAACGACTGGTATTCTGTATAGTCATTATTTCACACTTAGGAATAGCTTCTCATTTCCTTTATTTCTTCTCTGAACCAGAGATTAATTTACAAGAAACAGCTTGATTTTTCCATATGAGGATTACCTAGACTGCTTATCATCCTATTTCATTGTCATAATTCGATACCAGTCTTTTTCAAATATATTACTTTATGGCTGAACACTTTTCCCACTGGTGAAATTTTCCTGAGAACAATAAAAGAGGATATTCCTTCCACAGTGGGGGAGTTTACTGTTCTGTTCAGGTCAGGTAATTCAGAGAGGGTAGTGTTGCCCAAACCCTCAATATCCTCAAACACTTAGTCTATTTGTTTATCTAATTACTAAATGAGTTTACTAAAATTTAAAACTATGGACAGGAGCAATAGTACAGCGGGTAGGGCATGTGCCTTGCATTCAGCCAACCTGGGTTCAATCCCCGCTATCCCATTTGGTTCTCCAAGCACTGCCAGGAATAATTCCTGAGTGCAGAGCCAGGAGTAATCCCTAAGAACCACTGGGTGTGGCCCCAAAAAACATATCTTTAAATTTAAAAAGACTGTGGGTCTGTGTACTTCTCCCTTTAGTTCCAAGTAAATAGGTCTTAGAAGTTGCTTTTATTCCGTGGACCTTACAGCTCTCTTATTAAAGTAAAAATATTTAAGGCTGTGTATACTCTTGATTATTAGGCCACATCCAGAGGTGCTTAGGGTATATTCCTGGCTCTATTTTCAGGGAACCTCCTGGTAGGCTTGGAGGACCATATGGGATGTGGGGATCGAACCCAGGGCAGCCACATGCAAGGCAATCACCCTACCTGCTCTACTACTGCTCTGCCCCCCAATATAGTATTTTACCTTTGGCTTTGTTTGTTCTTATACTCATAAGCCCCCCCCCCCCCCCCACCCCACCACAAAAAAAAAAAAAAAACCCCCCCCCCCCCAACCCCCAACACCCCACCCCCCCCCCCCCCCACCCCCCCCCCCCATCCACCCCAACCCCCCCCCCCCCCCCCCCGCACCCCCCCCCCCCCCCCCACCCCCACCCCCCCACCCATATCCCAAAACCAAGGGCCAGAGCCCCCCCCCCCCCCGCCCCGCCCCCCCCGCCCGCGGGGGGGGGCGGGGGGGGGGGGGGGGGGGGCGCCCCGGGGCCCCCCCCCCCCCCCAGGGCCCCCCCACAAAACAAACCCCCCCAACAAACCCCAACCCCCACCCAAAACCCCAAACAAAACCACAAAAAAAACCACAACAAACAACCAAACACAAAAAAAATTATAAAAAAAACCCACCCCGGAAAAGCAAAAAAAAATTAAAAACCAATTTTTTTTTTTTTCAACACCTTCCTTCCCCCCCCACCAAAAAATATTATTTTCTTTTCCCCCCTTAAAAACGGGAAGGGAAGACAGGATACAGTGAACCTTACTGTCGATTAGCTGCCTGAAATTAACTCACCTTTTTTGTTGTTTTTGTTTGGGAGCCACACCTATAGATCCTTAGGGGTTACTCCTGACTTTGCACTCAGAAATCACCTCTGGTGGGCTCGGGAGACCATATTAGATGTTGGGGATCAAACTCAGGTCAGATGCATGCAAGGCAAGTGCCACTGTACTGTCTCTCACTCACCTTCTAACAGAAGGTTTTTACCCTCCAACAAGCATCTCCTTACATCTGCTCTCTCCCACGGCTCTGCCCATGACAACACCTTTCTACCTGTTCCCAAGAGCACCACTTTTTCTTTCTTTCCTTCAGATCACTTCTCAGTGGTTTGCTATTTGTCTTTCTCTGGCTTAACTTACTTCATTGAGCATTATGTCCTCTTGGTTTCACACTACAGAAGTCAGGATTTCCGCACTGCGGAAGTATGACTCTGTTGTCTAGATATACTATATCTCAATGAGTTTCAGTCTGTCAGCGAGCCAAGACCCTAAACACAGTGTCAGATGAGAGAGGAAGACTGGAGGTGGGAGAGGTGGGTTTTTCCTTCCACTGGCTCAGCCAGACTATGATGAAAGGTTCTCCAGAGCCCCAGCCCCAAGAACAACACCCACTCTGGCTGTTCTCAAGTGGCCTTTTCTCCCACCTCCACCATCTCTTGCTCGCAAAGTCCATAAAAACGCAGCCACATGCTCCTGCCACGGTCCTGTCTGATCTCTCAGGACCCTCCAGCAGCTCCCCCAGTTATAATTCTGTCCTCCCAGAGGTGTTTACTCCTGGATTTCTGCTCTGCTCAGTACTGATGTTGAAGCCATGAGTTTTGTCAATTCTGTGGACAGTGGTTTGTTCTGTGTCCTCAGCTCTCTGACAGAATAAAAAGGTAGTGAGGTTTCAGGTTTTTTCTTGTCTGAAGAGAAGTGACTTTGGGGGGGGGTTTAACCTAAGCTCCTTAAATGCCGGCCTGGATGCTTGAAGCCCTTCTGATAGATTTTTATTTCTTCTTTTTTGGGGGTGGGGAGGGGAATGGCCATACACAGCCATGATCAGGGGTTGGTCCTGTCTCTGTGCTAAGGGATCATATCTGGAGGAGCTCAGGGGACCCTATCTGGTACCAGGGATTGAACTAAGGTGTTTCCCTGTGGCAGGGAAATACCTTAACCCCTGAAGCATCTCTCCAGTCCCAGTATAAATCTTCAGAGCTAAACTGAAAGTGCTTATCAGCTAATTCCCAAACTGGGGTCATCTGTGAGTCCCACTTCTACTAAGACTTCCTTTCCTCTTGCTTATGTCACAGCTTTCTCCTCCACATGTCCTACATTTCTTTTCTTTTTTTCCTGTTGGGCAATGCATATAGCGAAATAGTAAGTAGAGAATCTATTTCTAAAAGTGGGCATATTTTTAAGTAAGGCTACTATTAGACAGTTGATAATGACAATCATGTCATTGTCTGATAAAAAGAATGCACAGTGCAAAATAGCATAAAGATACTTAAAACCCTTAGAAATCTTCCCTTCAAGCTTTTAGATGTTTTGCTCTAATAGCTCAGAAACCCAGAGAAACTTAATGATAGAGACAGCTGACACTCCAAATTAGGAATTACTCCACTTGGAGATCCTGCTAAGTTGAAAGCCACAAAGGAGAAACGAAAACAAATTTATGATTAATTATCTGTAATGCCAGTACATGGGTATTTCTGCTATTCCAAGTCAAATGCTGGGCAAGGAAAGTGGCTGAATTCCCCCTATCCTGCCTCTGTAGTTGGAGCTCTTATTCATACCAGCCTCCAGTTTTATGGTGGGTAGAACTTATATGTTATGGTTTCTTAGCTATGTAGTGTTTCTCACCCCCTCCCCTTCACTGGTTCTATTTCTATCCCCAAACCCCCAAAAGTATCTCTACAGGAAGCATTATATTTTTTAATGATGCTTCTTCTAGTCAACTGTTGTGCAGAGGTATGGATGTGTTATCTCCTAACATAGCCTTAATCTGCATGGAAGTGCACAGGTGATCTATTTCTCCATAAATGATTTTTTAATCCCCACTCACTACTCCCAAATCCCACTGGAATAACAACATGATAAAATAAATCTCTTCAGTACATGTCCTCATAATACTTCAGCATCTATTCTGGGGGTAAAGGGACAGTATGGGAGGAGGTAAAGCGCTTGCCTTGCATGATGCTGCAACCCTGGTTCACCCCAGGATCCCATACTATTCCCTGAGCATCTCTAGGGGTGATCCCTGAGCACAGGAATAGCCCTTGAATACTGTCGAGTGTGTTCTCAAAAATCCAAAAAGAATTTCTGTCCTGAATAGAGATCTAAAGATACTATAAACAATCATACAATTTCAGATTTAGGCAAGAGAAATGTATTAAATATAGTGCAAATCCTTGAGGTATTTTAAGGTCAACTGATATTTGGTTTGATGTGAGACATAATATGTGCCAAAATGAAAATCAATAAATATTACTGTTACTTATTACATGATGAAGAAAAGGCTTCCCTTCAAAGCATGAAATTAATGGAAACATTCTGTAATAATCTTCATTGAATAGGAGCATATTTAAAAATTGAAGCTCAGAATTTTGAGCCACTTGTAAAGACAATCTTCGCTTTTATATGGAAGCTTGATGCCTTATTAAGAGAAATTTTCAAGTGAAAGAGGCTAAATACTGATTTTGTATAAGAAGATATAATAACACCTCAAGAAATAAAGTATGCATATTTTTACAGAATAAAATGATTATGCAAATGATTATGTAGTGGAATAAAATGATTATGTACACAGTAACAGCTAGCAATTAATTGTGTCTTAGATAAAACAACAAAATTGATTTTAACTGAGTTCAGGTTACAAAACCATATATAATAATGTATCATTTCTATAAGATATGTACAAATGATTGGCATTACTGAAAAGTTGTTGTATATGGTTCTGTGCTTTCTAAGTTTCTTATGTTACCAACCATAATACAATAAAAACCTGGGGTAAGGAATGCACTAGAACTCTTATTGGTTTGTAACTCGTTTCCTTCTTAAGAGGACATAAAGCACCTCTTTCCACAAGAAGAAAGAGAAATAAAGGTGTGATAAAACCCCTATGAAATATCAAAAGAGAACTTGTGTCTTTCCTGACACAAAAGTGCTATGCCCCCATTTCCTGCATAAGCACATCATAGTAAAATCACATTATAATATCAGTAGAAATTTTATTTCAAGGTGCTGTAACTTTAACTGAGCAACTAGCTGAGAGGAACAAGAACACTTGGATTATTAATCACGGAAAAATGATAGAAAATTACATTGTTAATTGATACACTAAGCAGTCATTATTCAAATAAAAATATCAATATTCTATATATAGAAAACTAAGTAACATGCTCATAACCAAAACTGTTTGGTTTTTGGTAGTGCTCAGAGGTTACTCTCATCTTGTGCTGAGATATCAAGCAACACCAGGGATCAAACCTCGGTCCTTTCTCTGGTCAACCAAATCTGTTTTAAAAGTGTCTATTTCTTTTCCACACATCTCCCAAACATTTATGGTGAAAGTAAGTTATAAAAAAAAAATTAAAGATTATTCTAAGACCTTTCAATTTTACATTTAAAATATTATTATTGTTATTATTATCATTATTATCATTATTATTATTATTCCCCCTTTAAGTTTCATCAGTAAATGCTCCGGTTGAGAGCCTTCTACTGAGACTATACCACCTACACAGTAAAGCCTGGCAAGCTACTGTTTTTTATTTACTTTTTATGCCAAAGACTAGTAACTATTATGGACCTCAGTTCCATAACCTGAAGAATGGTTTCGGGCTCCTCCTGTCCCTGTAGCAAGTAGATGCCCTTGAGGTTACACTTGCTTGTGACAGGACTAATGGAGATGTTACTAGTGCCCACTCGAGCAAATCGATGAACAATGGGAAGACAGTGACAGTGATATTATTATTATTATTATTATTATTATTATTATTATTATTATTATGGTTTGGGGGCCACACCAAGGGGTGGTCAGGACTTAGCCCTGACTCTGCCCCCAGGGATCAATCCTAACGGGACTTAGGAAACTATAAGGGTGCCGGGCATCAAGCCCAGGTTGGCCAAGTGCAAGGCAAGCACCTTATCCACTGTGCTATTGTCGAAAACAAACTTTTACCATTTTTCCTTTATAAGGCTATTCAGTTATAAAGTCCTTCATTTCCTTTCATTTTTGAGGGGACAGGGGTAGGATACTTGGCGGTATCCAGGGATTACTTCTGGCTCTGTGCTCAGGGGTCATTCCTGGAGGACTTGGGATACACGAGGTGTCGGAGATTGAACTGGGTTGTCCGTATGCAGCCACGGGCCCCAGCTGCTGTACTATTGCTCTGTCCCACTGTTTTCACTTCTAATGTTTCAGACACAATGTCAATGAGCAATCCAAACTTGCCTACTGAAATTATTTCAATTCCTGAAAAAAAAAAATAAAAATAAATGGGTAAAATCTAATGCTCAAGAGACTTGATTTGGATAAAATGGCAACTGTCTTCCCGTTCATCATAGATTTGCTCGAGCGGGCACCAGTAACATCTCATTATGTCCTGTCTCGGTGCTAGTAGAGCCGAAGGGCATCTGCTTGCTCCAAGAACATAAAGAACCTCAAACCATTCCATCAGGTCATGGGAATGAGGTCTATAATTGTTACTGGTATTTGGCATATCAAATACGACATTGGTAGCTTGCCAGGCTCTACCGTGCAGGTGGCATACTCTTGTAGTCCCCTCTAAATCCAGCATTTATTGATGAACTGCACCGACCACAAGCAGCGGAGCAAGCCAGGCTATGATAGGCTCTTCAGCTGGGTGGAGTTCTGAAGAGAGGGAAGTCCAGATGTGGAAAATGGTGGCCCTCATGGAGTGGGGGTCATTGATATATTTTGGACATTCTGTTCCAGGCAATGCCTTACAAAAATTAATCCACTAGTCTGTGAGTGAGAGTGAATATGTTATGGCAACATGTCACTTAATTCCAACCTAAGGTTTTCCACAAAGTTAGGGAAAGCTGGAGGCTTCACAGATCTTATTTGATGTCTGGGACCAGACTCTTTTCTTTCTTTCTTTTTTCTTTTTGGGTCACACCTGGCGATGCTCAGGGGCTACTCCTGGCTCTTCACCTGGCGTGCTCCGGGGACCATATGGGATGCCGGGGATCAAACCCGGGTTGGCCACATGCAAGGCAAACGCCTTACCTGCTGTGTTATCGCTCCCACCCCCTTATTCTTTTCTTGTAGTCCCTTTTGATGGAATCAAAATCAGAATAATCTGGTGTCTCAGGCTCAAACTGTCAGACTTTTCTTTTGGGAAAAAGACCACAAAGAAAAAGACCACAAAAGCACATCCTTTTGTGCTTCTGGTCCGATTGTCCTTCCCTTCTTAACATGTTACCCTGGACTGCCACAGCAGCTCAGCTCTCCTAGAACTGTTCAGGCTGGTCTGATCAGTCTAGGGTCAAGGTAAACACCAAGTTCCCAACTGAATTTCCCCTTCAAATGGTCATGCAGACTAAGTCTAACCCAGGTTCCCAAACTTATTTGTCCTACTGCCCCCTTTTCAGGAAAAAAAATCACTCAGTATCACCCAAGTTATCTACATAAAGATGTGTCTTCCCAGTTATGCCTGAGG
>JAJIBD010033856.1:0-15140 GCA_021461705.1 Cryptotis parvus | reverse complement strand
TTTTGGGTCACACCCGGCAATGCTCAGGGGTTACTCCTGGCTCTGCACTCAGGAATTAACTCCTGGTGGTGCGCTGGGGACCATATGGGATGCCGGGATCGAACCCGGCCAGCATGGCCGCCGCTGCAAGGCAAACACCTACCCACTGGGCTATCGGCCCGCCCCATCAGCGCAGGTGCTTTAAACCCGCGAGTTATTTCTCAGGGTCCTGTCAGTCAGGATGATGATCTCTTGAAAGGCTCTGTGGTGACAGCAGTTTTCCTTCAATGAAGATTACAGTCTTGGTTTCTATAGAAATCACAGCCTGAAAAGTATAGCCTGAAGATTATTGCCTAGACACAAGCCAAGGGCAAAGGGCTGTGGAGAAGGAAGCAGTAAGAGGGAGCAGTGCAGAGGAGCTGAAACCTCGAGATGGAGAATGAAGATTCGCGAGAGAAGACACTGACGCTAATGGGGCTTCAGGCTGTGGTCCACCCTGAAGGGCTGTGCGAAGGGCAAGGAATCAGGTTTATTCTTTATGGTATGAAAGGGCAGGGCTAGACTGGGTGCTGCTGGGAAACAGTATCTCACCTAAATATAGCACAGTGTCAGAACTAGGACGTGGCATTGACACAATGCAGTTTTTGTCTTGAAGCCACACAGTTCTGTTTGTTTTGGTGCTCAGACCTGGCTCTGTGCTCAGGGTCACCCCTGGCAGGGCCTCAGGGAACCACATCGAATACTGGGTGGCTGCACGCAAGGCAAGCACCCTTCCCACTGTAGTATCGCTCCAGTCTAACACAATGCAATTTATAGTACACACTTGATTTCATTGGTTTTACACACTTATTTTTTTGGTGTTTTGTGTGTATATTTCTAAGAGAGATTTTATTGTCTTTATAGTTTGTGTAACAACAGTGATTAAGATGATATAGAGTTGTTCGAAATATTTTTAGCATATTTTCTCAATACAAATTGAATTTCCTATATTTTTCACTTAATTAGTAGCACCTTGTAGGCATGGATTTTCCCTGGGGACCATGTAGTGCCAGAGTTTCAATATTGGTACTGTTGGTGGGCTTACATGCAAACCATGCCATCCAGCCTTCTGAGCTCTCTCCCCAACCTTTATGGTTTTTAGTTTTTATTATTATTTTTTTTTTTTGCTTTTTTTTTGGGGGTCACACCGGCAATGCTCAGGGGTTTACTCCTGGCTCTGCACTCAGGAATTACTCCTGGCGGTGCTCGGGGACCATATGGGATGCTGGGGATCGAACCCGGCCAGCACAGGCCGCCTGCGCGTAAGTGAAACGCCTACCCGCTGGGCTATCACCCAGCCCCTATTATTATTATTTTTATTGAAGGAGAACCATATTCTTATATAGGTTTCCAAGTGTGCATTGAAAAGAGGTATGTGTGTTGTCCCTTTGTCTTGATTTATCTATCCCCATTTACCCTGAAGATATTTTCTTTCTTTTTAGAAATAATCATTCATAAATACCAGGGGTATGTTTGAATGGCTTTTAGTAATCCTAAATATTTGTTCACTCTCTCTTTTTTTTTGTTAGGGCCACATGGTGATGGGAGATTCTTTTAATACTTCTCTCTTCAAGCAGACGTTCCAAAGGATTTTTACGAAAAGATTTTAATGGAAACTTCCCGAATGGCATTTGGGGCTACTTTGGATGTAAAGGTACTAGAGGCTTCTGAAATCTTACTAGGAGAATAGTATCTTCTTTAGTTGCTGGCTTGAGGAAGCTTCAATCTAGCAGCACAGGCATAGGGAGGGTGGATAAGGAAGTTTCCCAAAAGCAGACCCCCCAAAGCATATTCTTCTCAAGGGCTCCTTTCTATCCCTTGGCCTGCATATTTTATGAATATTCTAAACAGAGTAGTCTGGTTGTCTACACATTTCAGGACAGCAGGAGTTAGAGGGGTCGAGACTGAGCAGAAGTAGACACCAGTGCCGAGTGCTCATCTGCCCATGGGTACTGGCTCCTTCGTGCACACCAGTGCTGAGTGCTCATCTGCCCATGGGTACTGGCTCCCTCGCACACCAGTGCTGAGTGCTCATCTACCCACGGTACTGGCTCCTTCAGGCACACCAGTGCCGAGTGCTCATCTACCTACGGTACTGGTCCTTCTTCGCACACCAGTGCTGAGTGCTCATCTACCCGTGGGTACTGGCTCCTTCGGTGCACACCAGTGCCGAGTGCTCATCTACCCACGGTACTGGCTCCTTCGCGGCACACCAGTGCTGAGTGCCATCTACCCGTGGGGACTGGCCCCCTTCGGGCACACAAGTGCCGAGTGCTCATCTACCCTGGGTACTGGCTCCTTCCGCACACTAGTGCTGAGTGCTCATCTACCCGCGGGTACTGATCCCTTCAGGCACACAAGTGCCGAAAGTGCTCATCTACCCGTACTGGCTCCTTCGTGCACACCAGTGCCGAGTGGGCTCATCTACCCGTGGGGTACTGGCTCCTTCGCGGCACACCAGTGCTGAGTGCTCATCTACCCGTGGGTACTGGCTCCCTTCCGCGGCACAATCAGTGCCGAGTGCTCATCTGCCCATGGGTAGTGGCTCTTCCATTTACACTCAGTGCCGAGTGCTCATCTACCCATGGGTACTGGCCCTTCAGGCACACCTCAGTGTCGCGTGCTCATCTACCGTGGGTACTGGCCCCTTCAGGCACACACAGTGTCGAAAGGCTCATCTACCCATGGGTACTGGCTCCTCCGTACACCAGTGTCGAAAGTGCTCATCTACCCATGGGTACTAGTTCCTTCATTTACATTAGTGCCAAGTGCTCATCTGCCCATGGGTACTGGCTCTTCCATTTACACCAGTGCCGAGTAATCATCTACCCATGGGTACTGGCTCCTCTCGCACACCAGTGCCGAAAGTGCTCATCTGCTCATGGGTGGTGGCCCTTCGTGCACACAAGTGCTAAGTGCTCATCTGCCCATGGGTACTGGCTCCTTTCGTGCACACCAGTGCTGAGTGCCCATCTACCTGGCTCCTTCGCGCACACCAGTGCCGAGTGCTTATCTGCCCATGGGTACTGGCTCCTTCATTTACACTAGTGCCGAAAAGCTCATCTGCCCATGGGTACTGGCTCCTTAGTGCACACCTAGTGTCGAAGTGCTCATCTGCTCATGGGTACTGGCTCCTCGGCACACCAGTGCCAAGTGCTCATCTGCCTATGGGTACTGGCTCCTTCAATTTACACCAGTGCCGAGTATTCATCTGCCCATGGGTACTGGCTCCTTCTAGCACACCAGTGCCGAAGTGCTCATTTACCCATGGGTACTGGCTCCTTAGTGCACACCAGTGTCGAAGCGCTCATTTACCCATGGTACTGGCTCTTTCGTGCACACCAGTGCCAAGTGCTCATCTACCCATGGGTACTGGGCTCCTCCTCCCGCGTACAGCAGTGCTGAGTGCTCATCTGCCCATGGGTACTGGCTCTCCGCGGTACACCCCAGTGCCGGTGCGCTCATCTACCCATGGGTAGTATTTTCCGCGGCACACCCAGTGCCGAGTGCTCATCGCCCATGGGTACTCCCCGGCTCTTCTGCGGCACTCCAGTGCCGAGTGCGCCTATCTACCCAGGGGGTACTGGCTCCTTCCATTACACCAGTGCCGAAAGCTCATCTACCCAGGGGTACTGGCTCCTTCCGGCACCCAGTGCCGAGTGCTCATCTGCCCATGGGTACTGGCTCCTTCCTGCACACCAGTTTCAAATGCTCATCTACGCATGGGGTGGCTCGGCTTCTTCGTGCACACCAGTGCCGAAACTCATCTGCCCATGGGAGCTGGCTCCTCTCTTGCACTACCAGTGCTGAGTGCCCATCTACCCATGGTACTGGCTTTTCTCGCACACCAGTGCTGAACGCTCATCTACCCACGGTATGGCTCTCAGAGTGCACACCAGTGCCGAGTACTCATCTGCCCATGGGTACTGGCTCTTCTGCACACCCAGTGTCGAAAGTGCTCATCTGCTCCATGGTAGTGGCTCCTTCGTGCTCACCAGTGCCGAGTGCTCATCTACCCATGGGTACTGGCCCCTTCATTTACACCAGTGCCGGTGCTCATCTATCCATGGGGGGCTGGCTTCTTCGCACCCCAGTGCCGAGTGCTCATTCGCCCATGGGTAGTGGTTCCTTCGGGCCCACCAGTGCCGGTGAGTGCCTCATCTGGCCAGGGGTACTGGCTTCGTCGTGCACACCAGTGCCGAGAGCTCATCTGCCCATACTGGCTCCTTGCGTGCACACCAGTGCTGGGAGTGCTCATCTACCCAAGGGTACTGGCTCCTCCGTGTACCGCAGTGCCAGTGCTCATCTACCCATGGGCGCTGGGTCTGCTTACACCAGTACCGAGTAAACGCCTTCATCTACCCATGGGTAGTGGCTCCTTCCGCGCACACCAGTGCCGAGTGCTCATCTGCCCATGGGTACTGGCTCTTCGCGCACACCAGTGCCAAATGCTCATCTACGCATGGGTACTGGTTCCTTCGCGCACACCAGTGTCGAAGGGCGCATCCGCCTATGGGTACTGGCTCCTTCCATGCACACCAGCGCTGAGTGCCCATCTACCCATGGGTACTGGCTCTTTCGCGCACACCAGTGCTGGTGCCCATCTACCTACGGTACTGGCTTCAGAGTGCACCAGTACGGAGTAATCTGCCCCTGGGCAAAGGTTCTCGCGGCCCACCAGTGCCGAGTGCTCATCTACCCATGGGTACCGGCCCCCTTCATTTACACCAGTGCCGAGTGCTCATCTACCCATGGGTACCTGGCTCCTTCGCACCACTAGTGTCGTAGTGCCCATCTGACCCATGGGTACTGGCTTCTTCGCGGCACACTAATGCCGAAAGTGCTCATCTACCCATGGGTACTGGCTCCCTTCATTTACACCAGTACCGTAGGCTCATCTACCCATGGGTACTGGCTCCTTCGTCACACCAGTGCTGAGTGCTCATCTGCCCAAGGGTACTGGCTCTCCCGCACAGCAGTGCTGGAGTGCTCACCTACCCATGGGTGTTGGCTCCCTCCGTCTACACCAGTGCCGAGCGCTCATCTACCCATGGTAGTGGCTCCTTCGGGCACACCAGTGCCGAGTGCTCCACCTACCCATGGGTACTGGCTCCCTTCAGGCACACCAGTGCCGGAAGTGCTCATCTGCCCATGGCACTGGCTCCTTCAGGCACACAGCGTGGTTTGTGTACTGCAGGCTGGTTGGAGCTACTCCAAGGGGCGCACATTATGAGTGGGGTCAAGCATGCCGGGCGAATTCCTGAGTGCAGAGCCTGGAGAAAGCCCCTGAGTGGACCCCCCAAAAAAGCAGTATGAGTGGCTTATGTTCTTCGAGTAGAAACTGATAGTTGTAACTCTTAATTCTGAGTCATTGAGAAAACACTGAGGGTGGGGGTTGGGACTTGGGGTGGGCGCTACTGGACCGCTATAATTAGTATTACTCATTTGAGAATGATATATGAGTTTAACTTATGTGTCTATTGTTTAAGATGCAGAGGAATGGCCACCTTTGATGAACTAAGATTTTAAATCGTTAGTCTTAGTTAGCTGTGCTAGAATTCTTGAATTAAATGTTTCTAAAGTAACACAAAATTTTTAATGTTGATAGGGAGAAAGTATAAGTCATTATGTTTAAAATGATAGAGAAAGAATCTATTTTTGTTGAGGCTCATTAATTTTGTTAGTGTCCTTTGGGAGCAGGGAGGTTCTCTGTTTATTTTAACACTCAAATTCTTTTTAGACCTCTCGTGAACTGAAGATTGCAGGTGCCATTGGACCTTGTATATCTCTGAATGTGAAAGTAACCTGTAAGTTTGAAAACGCTAAGGATACTACCCTTCACCCACCATCTGTGTGCCAGGTTGGATCCCATCAGCAATGTCAGAGGACTTTGTTTTTTTGAGAATGTCTGTGGAGAAACATGTGCTCATTCTTTTTTTTTTTTTTTTTTTTTGGCGTCTTTGGGTCACACCCAGCAATGCTCAGGGGTTGCTCCTGGCTCTGCACTCAGGAATTACTCCCTGGCGGTGCTCGGGAGACCATATGAGATGCCGGGATCGACCCGGCCGGCACAGGTCGGCTAGCGTAAGGCAAACGCCCCTACCCTCTGGCTATCTTCCCAGCCTCAGATGTGCTCATTCTTACTGATAACCAGAACACATTTGTTTGTTTGTTTGTTTGTTTGTTTGTTTGTTTGTTTTTGCTTACGCTTGGTGGTGTCTAGGGCTTACTCCTGGCTCTCCGCACTCCAAGGATCACTCCTTGAGCCGGGACTATATGGATCCTGGACATTAAACCTGGATTGGCTTGGGCAAGGCAAGCACTCTGCTAAGTCCGACTATCACTCCAGCCTGAGCACAAAAACCCTACGGAAAACTGAGGTTTTGTGTCTTCTCAGGGACTGAGAGGCTTGGAGGGCTGAGGCGGGAGCCGCGCGCTGAACACTCAGCCCGAGAGCACATCCCTATTCAGCACATTCTGCACACTCCTTGAGGATAGATATAAGCCCTGCACTCATACTTGAGGATAGATCTTTGCTTGTTGTATTCATAGTGACGCCTCATCTCACCTCTGAAAGATAGTCCAGTTGTTTGGGCAGTGGTTGGCCTTTACATACGCAGACAGCTTGGTGTTCTTTGATAACAAATGTTTGTGTAGTGAGAACAGCTTAGTTGTCACTGGGGAGTGTATCTTTGTTGGTGGTTCTCCTGCAAGCATACTTAACCGCCAAGAGGCTCGCCTTTGGTCCAGTGGAGGCCATTTGTAGTGGTTCTGGGCAGCAATGATCACAGTCATGTTCTCTCACCTTCAGTTAGAAGGTGGACTGCAAGAGCAAGACATAGATTCAGTGTCTGGTCTACCCTGCTGGGAGGGTGACCCAGGCAAGGTACTTTAATCATGCTGGGATTTGACCCCCTCATTCCCATATTCTTGAACCTGAACTTTTGTGTACATTGAATAATCAAGCACAGAGATTTGGGAAAAGTTTCTGGAACAAACCAGGGAGGCTGCAAAACTTAATCTATTGTTTGGCTAATTTCCTCAAGTTACCTTCTTCACCTCCCTGAGGATATTCCAAGCTTTCAAAAAGTTGGCACTTAGGGAAGATGAACACCAACAGATATCAATTCCTGCTCAGAAACTACGTATGATTCTGCATTTCCTACCTCACCCCATCTTAGAGCTGCTTTGGCATTGCGCTAAGAGTCTTCACTGGGGCAAGAGTGATACGCGAAGCTGGAGATTTTCCTTGCACATGGCTAACCCAGAGTTGATCCATGACACCCCATTTAGTCGCTAACAGAAGTGATCTCTGAGCATAGGACCAGTACTCTGAACACTGCTAGGTGTGTCCCAGAAGCCGGAAAAAAATCTACACATTCCTCTTGAAACCCTTGGTCTCTGGTCAGGTGGTACATCCCTGGCATGCCTCTATAGGGCACCGCCGACTGCGCCACAGTTTGATTGGAACCAGTAGACAGAAGAAATGGCAGTTATTTTTGTTAATAATCACATTCCATTCTGCACATGGTATTCTGGTGTTGATGAGCTGTTTTGGGGGCCACATTCAGCAGTGCTCACACTGACTCCTGGCTTTGTGCTCAGGATCATTCTGTGGTGCTGGGGACCATATGGGACGCCAGGGATCAAACCGCCCCAGTCTCGTCCCAGGCAAGCGGCCCAACCTGCTGTACTACCTTAAGTACCTGTTCATTGTTGAACTTGATTCGGCACTCTAATTACACTCTTTTTTGGTAAAAGTTTGAATTTCCATTCAGAATGTGATAGTTTATGGTTTCTGCCCACTCAGTGCTTTGCATCAGTACTTAACTACAGGAGTAGCTTTGGGTTTTTTTTAATTTTTTTTTTTTTATTACACCTCCTTTAGACATATACTCACAAGATGCCCATGCTTGAGTTTTGGTTCTGCTGTGTAGCAACACTCCATCCCTCCACCTGAGCACAATCTCCCACTCCTCCCTCCTCCTCCCCCCAGCCCACCTCCTTGGCAGGTTCTTTATCTCCTTTCTCTCTCTCACTATCTCTCCTCCCGCCTATCTTTCCTACGCATCATGGAATGTAGTATGTTCTAGGACACCCATTGGTTCCACTTAGTTTGATGGACTTAGGGGGAGCCTCATGGTCAGCTGAGCTTGGGGAGACCTGAGTGCCAGCTCTCCCGCTCTGTTGAGGCTCTGCGTGCTATGGCTGGTCACCCTGGGGCAGTTCCTGGGCGGCTAAGGGCTCTGGAACAAGATAGAGGTGGGGCGTGGCCCCAGCCGTCCTGGCGTTAATGCCCGTTATTTACACTTGGGAGCCGCTTACCTGGGCTTGAACTCGCTACTTGTTAATCTGGTCTTGATATCAACGCCTCTCCTGGGCGGGTTCTGATGTGCTGCAGCGCCCGGTCAGCTAAAAATGGCGGCTATTGTGGGATGGGCGTAGTTTCATCCGGTGCTCTGGGGCCCCCCCAGAGGTGATGGGCAACACCCAAACCCATCTGTCCCTCCTGGGAGCCTCATGGTCAGCTAGCTAGGAGAGCTGAGTGCCGCTCTCCCGGCTGGGCGTCTGAGGCTCTGCATGCTATGGCCTGGCTTTTGTTTTCAAATCTCTTTTTTTTTTTCTTTAATCCTAGGAGCTGGGTGTTATGGCACAAGCCAATGGAAAAATGTGCAGCTTCTTGGACCCCACATCTACACTTTGGCATTTACTTCTAGAAGTAGTCAACCAGGTACATTAATTTCTTCAGGAATATTTATGTCTCATTGTATTTTTTGATTCTTTACAGATTGCTGGCCACTCGTTCAAGTGTTTATAACTCTGGTGCTAATTTAGGCTTGTGTTTGACCTGATACCAGTCTGGCATGGTCTTTGCTTATTGATTCATGGTTGTACAGAGTTGGGATGTTTGTAAATGCATCAGCATGTTCTTAGTAAACTGACAAGATCCTTAGAAGAGTAATGGCTTTATCAGTCATCAAGTAAATCTTGGTTATTTTAGCACCAGGGTCTAAGTGATATTCTGCTGGTAGGCATTTGCTCTTGCATGTGGTCAGCCTGATTCAAACCCCAGCACTCCATATGGTCCCTTGAGCACCACAGGAGTACCCTTGAGTGCAGAGCCAGAAGTAACCCTGAGCACGCCTGGTATGACCTAAAAAGCCAAAAAAAAAAAAAAAAAAAATTAGCACTGCTCCTTTCTCCCCAGAGAAAAAGAGATCTAATGAGCTTTTCATTTACTTCTACCAGTTAGATTATGAAGTAACAGTTTACGGTGCTTTGTCACATAAAGTAAATCCATCCACATCAATATATCTTATTATTGGGGAGCATTTCTAAAGCAAATTAAGCTATTAGGTGGGTTTCTTCCTCTAAAAAACACTTGTGAACATACATTGCTCCTTTGAATGTGTTTTTGAATTCCAATTCTTTCTTTAAAATAATTTTGTGATAAATTGTTGGATGACAGGTTTAGCTAGCTTTGAGATCTTAAGTTGTTCAATCTACTTAGAGTTTAAGCTATTTATGCAGTAAGCCAGGTTTAAGCCAGGCTAATGAGATCTCCTTCTATAAAACACCGATGGAGGGCGTGGTAGTTACAGTAGTCATTTTGATTCTGATTTAATAACTTCTGAAATATTATTATAATCTCTTCTATGATTTCAATTGTTATCTAGATTGGGTACAGTTCCTCTTTTCTTTTTTGCTTTTGGGTCACACCCGGCAAATCTCAGGGCTTACTTCCTGGCTCTGCACTCAGGAATTACTCCTGGCGGTGCTCAGGGGACTATATGGGATTCGATCGAACCCGGGCCGACATAGGGCCGGTCAAGGCAGAAGGCAAATGCCCTACCCGCTGTGCTATCGCTCCGCTCCCAAGTATACCCACTGGTCTCTGTGGGGCAGTTAGAATCTACCAGGAGACCACCATCCTACATTGAGACTACTTCACTTAAAATTAAAGAAGGATCATACTAGTTTGCTCCTCACAGCAAGCATGACCCTTTCAGGAAACAGGACAAGACACAGAGTCACCCTGTTGCAGAATAGAAATAAGAAGGGACCCGTGGGTACCCTCGAGATTGCACGAAGTCCATGGAAATTTCTATGATGTGTTTCTTCTTCCCGTGATTATACATCCGTCCATTAAGATATATTTCTTTATACCAGCTCTCTCTCTCCCGCGTTTTGACATAAGATAGTCTCGGAGGAGGACTAGTCCTTGGTATAATCATTTGTTTAGACCTGAAACAAAGTGTGGGGCACCATCCTAGTGTGGCACTACCCTACATCTATACCTAGAAGCTGCTGGTTTATTAATCTTTGTTGATGCTACCCTCCCTGAAGAAAGGATGCTTGCTTTTGGGATATATAAGGGGATCATGATTTAAGGTACATCCATCTACTTTGATGAGAGACTTCGGTCCGAGCAAGGGCTGGAGTTCTGACCCTAAGTGCTAGAAGCCTGGGAATCCTAGCCATCTTCGGATTATAGCACAGAGTTTGATCTATTGGGCTGATAATTAATAACAATCTATTATTGATAAATTAGTAAAAGCCTTTGAATCATGCGCTGAACCTCCTCGCCATCTGGAGTGTAGAAGGGAACTTGTTTCTGATAAGCTGGGAACTCCAGTGGCTCCCCAACAGCAAATGTTCTGCATAAAATACTCCAGATCTTTAGTGTGACACTAAAAAACTGCACCAGTAACTTTATTTCATTTGCTTTTGTGTCACACCTGGCAAGTGCTCAGGAATTTACTCCTGGCAATGCTCAGCAGACCATATGGGGTGCCGGGATCGAACTTGATGAGCCGTATTTATGTGGGCAAATGCCCCACCCGCTGTGCTATTGTTCTGACCCTGCACCAGAAACTTTAGCATCACTGTTGTCAGTCAGTCTTAGAAGTGGACGCCATTTGAGGAATGCCTGTAGAAGTAACAAGTGTGTGGCCTCTCTGAGCACAATGCTCCAGTCCCACAAGGAGGTAGAGGCGCTGGCCCAGTTTGTCAATACGCAGTACCAACACTCCAGCACCCAAAAGCGCATCCGGTGTCACCACTATTGCCCGGAAGTGAAAGTAGCTTGGTCCCTTTCTGACTGGTGGTTTGCTAGGTTTGGTGTTTGGGGTCACTCCTGGTATGCTCAGGCTTATTCCTAGCGTTGTGTCTGTAAATCTCTCCTGCATGGCTTAGGTGCCGCGTGTATTACCAGAGATCAAAGCTGAGCCAGCTGCATGAAGTGCCTTACCTGGTGTGCTGGGTTGTCTGGCCCACTACTGATGTTTTTCTTGTTTCTTCCCGCCCCTCCTTCCCTCCCTCCTTCCCTTTCGCCTTTCTTCTTTCCTCTCAGGCCCTCACACATGCCAGTGCTCTGCTGCTGAGCCACATCCCCATCCCAAGCCCTGATGTTTTCTGTGAAGACATAGTTTAACATCTGTTAGTTTATCTTTGTAATTCCATGGGAATGGTTTTCAAAATTCAAACCTCATTGCTTTTACCTTTATGATAAGGAGTAGCAAGAGCAGGAAGCAGCATTGTTTGCTTACCTAGCTAAGCCAAAGGAAAATCTGAGTGGTGAATAAATTTGTTTTCAGGGCCAGAAATACAGCGTGAAGCCTTGGGTTCACTTCCTGGTCTCTATCTCCTGAGTACTGCTGGGAGTTAGCTGCCCTCCACTCCACCAGCACTAAGATAGAAACACATTAGATACTGCTTTGTCAAGTAAATAGCCCACAAAACCCTCGCTGCCTTTGTAGAAAAATTCACATAGCATTAATGTATATGAAGAAATGGATCTTGAACAGGGAAGTAGTTTCTCGCCGACTGGAGCACATACTGTGCTTATGGGAGCCTGGGTCTAATCCCTGGGCATTACACTGCTAGGAGTGACCCTGAGAGCTGCCAGGTAAAATAGCCCCAAAGCAAACAGCAAAGGGAATGGGCCCTTGAGCCAGTAGATGGTTCATATGGTAGAACGAATGTCCGGTATGTGCTGTCCCGAGTTTAATCTCGGACTTACCTTGCCCCTGTGTATGGCAGAGGAGGCACCCTTAAATATAAAAGGTGGGGCCGGAGCAATAGCACAGTGGGTAGGGCATTTGCCTTGCACGGCCAATCCAGGTTCGATCCTCATCATCCCATATGGTCCCTCTGAGCACCGGCGATAGGGAAAGTAATTCCCTGGATGCAGAGCCAGGAGTAACCCTGAGCATTGCCAGGTATGACCCAAAAGCTAAATAAATAAATAGAATAACCAAAGGGGTTGCCCTGGCCCAATTCTCCTCAGAAATTATATTTTATTCCTGTTTGGCATTTAATAATCCATTCTGTGTAATTTAATGTATGTTGTTAATCTCACAAATATGTGGCTTCTAACATTGATATATGAAGCTCCCTTATATGTCAAGGACTTGTGTCACGTGTCATAAGCCTCTTTAACTTCTTATCTCTTTCCTGTCATCCCTTCTGCCTCCTGCCTCATAGTTTCGGGTTTGTCCCAGATCCCATGCTTTAGGGCGTAAGGCTTTTACTCCTGGTTTCATAGCCCTGGTGCTTCGCTTCATTTTTTTCTTTTTTTTTATGGGGGATCACACACGGCAATGCTCAGGAATTATTTTCAGGCAGTGCTGTAAGTACATATAGGGATGCGCCGGGATCAAATCCTTGGTGGGTCAGCTGCAAGGCAAATGCCCTCCCCAATCGCATTTATTGCTCTTGGCCTGTTAGCTTCATCTTTAAGCTCTGCATAGTGCTGTATTGTTGAAAGGGATGTGTCCTTCCTGCCAGAGGATATTTGGGCTTTACCTTTATGTTTTCTCGCGAGACGATGACTCTCGACTTTGAATGGAGTGTGGCACTGAGTAACTCTGGTGTTGTCAGTTGGGCAGATGTCTAGAGTCAGATCAGACACATAGAAGCAGCATTTGACCAGGAGGTCATGGGGGTTTTGATGGCGCGACTGGGAGTGTTCCGAGCTGAGTCAGAGTGGGAAGGGCCCGGCCGTGCTCCGGTGGCTGGATCAAAGTAACTGGTGCGACTGGTAAGCCGAGGATGGTGGTGCCTGACGCGGCTCGCATTCTACTCTATCTTTGAGGGGGAAAATTGTCACTTCAACCTATCGCTTATGAAGCGTCAATAAATATGCAGTCATTTGGTGACTTGTCCTAAAGACTGCTAATTCTGGGAATAAAGGAGTGTTAAGTGGGTGTTTCTCGGGGCTGGAGCCGATAGTCCACTGAGTTGGGCATTTGCCTCTGCATGCTGCTGACCAGGTTCGATCCTCAGCATCCTTGATATGGTCCCCAGGCACCGCCAGGAGTAATTCCTGAGTGCAGAGCCAGCACAACTCTGGAGTGTTGCCTGGTGGTACCCAAAAGCAAAGAAAAATAAGCCGTTGTTTTCCTCTCAAGGAATTACTTGGGGTTGGGAAAAGATGCATGCAGAGCATGGGCAGCCCTGTGTAAAGCAAGAATTGAGTAGGGCACTGGAGCAAAAGCCCAGCAGCTAGAGTCTTGCGCGTGGGCATGTGGGTTGTATCCCCTGGCACCTCATGGTCACCTGAGCACTGCCAAGAATGTTCTCAGACCGCAGAGTCGTGGAGTAAACCCTGAGCCCCGCTGGTATGTCCCGGCGGGAGAAACAAAAGCATGAAGCAGATGAGTTGCTGTGAATGCTCCTGTTGCCCTCTGTTTTCAGCCCTGTGTCTTTGGTAAGAGTAGTCCATGTGCCAGCACTATGGGGAACAGCGCCCATGCATTAGGGAGTTGATCAGTAGGACTCCACAGCAGTGGAAAAGGTCTCATGTATTATCAGGGTTGGCTGCCCCCTGAAGGAAACTTTAGAGTATAGGAGTAGCAGGTGGAAGGGGGGGCGCCTCTAACTCTAGACTGAAATAGAGTTCCTAAACAAGAGCCCATCTCCTGGTGCTGCTCTAAATCTCGGGAGGGCAAGGCCAGGTGGCATTCCAAGTCTTCATGGGAGAGAAGGTGCGTGATTTTATGGTAGAGGAACTCTGCCAGAACTGACAACCACCTCACCCACTGGGGTGCTTCATAAACTGCACAAGTAAGCTGGCTGCCCCAGGGTATGTTCCTGAGCTCAGCAGCACAGGCAGTCTCCAGCCTTTGCCGATGTGTGAGCACTCCAAAACCAGGAAACAGATCCTTGACTCTGGCTCTGTTGGCAGAGGTTAGGGAAGACGGCCTGTTAAAAAAGTGGACCTAGGTGAACATTTCTTAACAGGCCAGAAGAGAGAATTTTGAGGCATTTGGTATATGTGATCATCTCAGCTTTCTGGAAGGTCACAGAACATATTTCTATGATCACTGCCATCAAACAGCGTCCCTTGGCTTCAACTCTTTAGCTACAGATTCGCCTGTTGGCTCGAGGAACCTTTATTTTTTTCATGGAAAGTACTGAGATTTCGTGCCACAGTTTGAAAACAGAGTTCAAGAAGATGACAAGGCTTTTTGTGAGGAGAGAGGCTTGCGCCAGCTCTTAAGCTTAGTGACCCAGCCTGAGAGCCTGTGGGAGATCAAGGGTGCAGGGCTTAGGCTGGCACCCAAGTAGATCATGCCTCTGTCACAGGAAGCCTGCTTGCACAGCAGAGATTGCCTCATTGTGAAGGACCTTGATCTTTTTTTTAATTTGCTTTGGGAGTTGGTAGTGGAGTGATCACACCTGAAGATACTCTTGGATAATCCCGGGTGGGAAAGCTTAGAGGCCCTCCTCAGAGCTTGCACTTTGGGAAACCATGTGATGCTGGAAGTACTTGAACCCAGTTCTCTTACAAGTTTGGGGGTATGTCTTGTGGTGCTGGGAACTGGAACTCAGTGCTCTGCACTCAGGAATTATTCCTGATGGTACTTTAAAGTCATGTGTGTAGTGGTGGGGATCAACCCAGGTCAGCTGCACACAAGGTGGGGATCCTACAAGGGCATCCTACCTAATAGAGCCATTGCTCCAGCCCCATACATAAGTGTTTGTTAAATGAACTCGAAAAGTAAGTCCATGTAAACTAAACCTTGACAGGATCTCAGGTAGTAGGTGGGCACAGGACTTGGGGCTGGATCTGAATCATTTGAACCCACTATAGTAGCCAAAGAGTGAGGATGGTCGGG
>JAJIBD010033855.1:0-64558 GCA_021461705.1 Cryptotis parvus | reverse complement strand
GCAAGGCAAACACCCTACCCACTGGGCTATCGCTCCGCCCCATCAGCGCAGGTGCTTTAAACCCGTGAGTTATTTCTCAGGGTCCTGTCAGTCAGGATGATGATCTCTTGAAAGGCTCTGTGGTGACAGCAGTTTTCCTTCAATGAAGATTACAGTCTTGGTTTCTATAGAAATCACAGCCTGAAAAGTATAGCCTGAAGATTATTGCCTAGACACAAGCCAAGGGCAAAGGGCTGTGGAGAAGGAAGCAGTAAGAGGGAGCAGTGCAGAGGAGCTGAAACCTCGATATGGAGAATGAAGATTCGCAGAGAAGACACTGACGCTAATGGGGCTTCAGGCTGTGGTCCACCCTGAAGGGCTGTGCGAAGGGCAAGGAATCAGGTTTATTCTTTATGGTATGAAAGGGCAGGGCTAGACTGGGTGCTGCTGGGAAACAGTATCTCACCTAAATATAGCACAGTGTCAGAACTAGGACGTGGCATTGACACAATGCAGTTTTTGTCTTGAAGCCACACAGTTCTGTTTGTTTTGGTGCTCAGACCTGGCTCTGTGCTCAGGGGTCACTCCTGGCAGGGCTCAGGGAACCACATCGAATACTGGGTGGCTGCACGCAAGGCAAGCACCCTTCCCACTGTAGTATCGCTCCAGTCTAACACAATGCAATTTATAGTACACACTTGATTTCATTGGTTTTACACACTTATTTTTTGGTGTTTTGTGTGTATATTTCTAAGAGAGATTTTATTGTCTTTATAGTTTGTGTAACAACAGTGATTAAGATGATATAGAGTTGTTCAAAATATTTTTAGCATATTTTCTCAATACAAATTGAATTTCCTATATTTTTTCACTTAATTAGTAGCACCTTTGTAGGCATGGATTTTCCTGGGGGACCATGTAGTGCCAGAGTTTCAATATTGGTACTGTTGGTGGGCTTACATGCAAACCATGCCATCCAGCCTTCTGAGCTCTCTCCCAACCTTTATGGTTTTTAGTTTTATTATTATTATTTTTTTTTGCTTTTTTTTTTTTTTTTTGGGGGGGGTCACACCGGCAATGCTCAGGGGTTTACTCCTGGCTCTGCACTCAGGAATTACTCCTGGCGGTGCTTCGGGGACCATATGGGATGCTGGGGATCGAACCCGGGCCAGCACAGGCCGCCTGCGTGCAAGGCAAACGCCCTACCCGCTGGGCTATCACTCCAGCCCCTTATTATTATTATTTTTATTGAAGGAGAACCATATTCTTATATAGGTTTCAAGTGTGCATTGAAAAGAGGTATGTGTGTTGTCCCTTTGTCTTGATTTATCTATCCCCATTTACCCTGAAGATATTTTCTTTTCTTTTTTAGAAATAATCATTCATAAATACCAAGGGTATGTTTGAATGGCTTTTAGTAATCCTAAATATTTGTTCACTTCTCTCTTTTTTTTTTTGTTAGGGGCCACATGGTGATGGGAGATTCTTTTAATACTTCTCTCTTCAAGCAGGCGTTCCAAAGGATTTTTTACGAAAGATTTTAATGGAAACTTCCGAATGGCATTTGGGGCTACTTTGGATGTAAAGGTACTAGAGGCTTCTGAAATCTTACTAGGAGAATAGTATCTTCTTTAGTTGCTGGCTTGAGGAAGCTTCAATCTAGCAGCACAGGCATAGGGAGGTGGATAAGGAAGTTTCCCAAAAGCAGACCCCCAAAGCATATTCTTCTCAAGGGCTCCTTTCTATCCCTTGACCTGCATATTTTATGAATATTCTAAACAGAGTAGTCTGGTTGTCTACACATTTCAGGACAGCAGGAGTTAGAGGGGTCGAGACTGAGCAGAAGTAGACACCAGTGCCGAGTGCTCATCTGCCCATGGGTACTGGCTCCTTCGTGCACACCAGTGCTGAGTGCTCATCTGCCCATGGGTACTGGCTCCCTCGTGCACACCAGTGCTGAGTGCTCATCTACCCACGGGTACTGGCTCCTTCGTGCACACCAGTGCCGAGTGCTCATCTACCTCACGGGTACTGGCTCCTTCGTGCACACCAGTGCTGAGTGCTCATCTACCCGTGGGTACTGGCTCCTTCGTGCACACCAGTGCCGAGTGCTCATCTACCCACGGGTACTGGCTCCTTCGTGCACACCAGTGCTGAGTGCTCATCTACCCGTGGGTACTGGCCCTTCGTGCACACAAGTGCCGAGTGCTCATCTACCCGTGGGTACTGGCTCCTTCGTGCACACCAGTGCTGAGTGCTCATCTACCCGTGGGTACTGGCCCCTTCGTGCACACAAGTGCCGAGTGCTCATCTACCGTGGGTACTGGCTCCTTCGTGCACACCAGTGCCGAGTGCTCATCTACCCGTGGGTACTGGCTCCTTCGTGCACACCAGTGCTGAGTGCTCATCTACCCGTGGGTACTGGCTCCTTCGTGCACACCAGTGCCGAGTGCTCATCTGCCCATGGGTAGTGGCTCCTTCATTTACACCAGTGCCGAGTGCCCATCTACCCATGGGTACTGGCCCCTTCGTGCACACCAGTGCCGAGTGCTCATCTACCGTGGGTACTGGCCCCTTCGTGCACACAAGTGCCGAGTGCTCATCTACCCATGGGTACTGGCTCCTCCGTGTACACCAGTGCCGAGTGCTCATCTACCCATGGGTACTAGTTCCTTCATTTACACCAGTGCCAAGTGCTCATCTGCCCATGGGTACTGGCTCCTTCATTTACACCAGTGCCGAGTGCTCATCTACCCATGGGTACTGGCTCCTTCGTGCACACCAGTGCCGAGTGCTCATCTGCCCATGGGTAGTGGCTCCTTCGTGCACACCAGTGCCAAGTGCTCATCTGCCCATGGGTACTGGCTCCTTCGTGCACACCAGTGCTGAGTGCCCATCTACCTGGCTCCTTCGTGCACACCAGTGCCGAGTGCTCATCTGCCCATGGGTACTGGCTCCTTCATTTACACCAGTGCCGAGTGCTCATCTGCCCATGGGTACTGGCTCCTTAGTGCACACCAGTGCCGAAGTGCTCATCTGCCCATGGGTACTGGCTCCTTCGTGCACACCAGTGCCAAGTGCTCATCTGCCCATGGGTACTGGCTCCTTCATTTACACCAGTGCCGAGTGCTCATCTGCCCATGGGTACTGGCTCCTTCGTGCACACCAGTGCCGAGTGCTCATCTACCCATGGGTACTGGCTCCTTAGTGCACACCAGTGCCGAGTGCTCATCTACCCATGGGTACTGGCTCCTTCGTGCACACCAGTGCCAAGTGCTCATCTACCCATGGGTACTGGCTCCTCCGTGTACAGCAGTGCCGAGTGCTCATCTGCCCATGGGTACTGGCTCCTCCGTGTACACCAGTGCCGAGTGCTCATCTACCCATGGGTAGTGGCTCCTTCGTGCACACCAGTGCCGGTGCTCATCTGCCCATGGGTACTGGCTCCTTCCGTGCACACCAGTGCCGAGTGCCCATCTACCCAGGGTACTGGCTCCTTCATTTACACCAGTGCCGAGTGCTCATCTACCCATGGGTACTGGCTCCTTCGGTGCACACCAGTGCCGAGTGCTCATCTGCCCATGGGTACTGGCTCCCTTCGGGCACACCAGTGCCAAATGCTCATCTACGCATGGGTACTGGCTCCTTCGTGCACACCAGTGCCGAAGTGCTCATCTGCCCATGGGTACTGGCTCCTTCGTGCACACCAGTGCTGAGTGCCCATCTACCCATGGGTACTGGCTCTTTCGTGCACACCAGTGCTGAATGCCCATCTACCCACGGGTACTGGCTTCGTAGTGCACACCAGTGCCGAGTACTCATCTGCCCATGGGTACTGGCTCCTTCGTGCACACCAGTGCCGAGTGCTCATCTGCCCATGGGTAGTGGCTCCTTCGTGCCCACCAGTGCCGAGTGCTCATCTACCCATGGGTACTGGCCCCTTCATTTACACCAGTGCCGAGTGCTCATCTATCCATGGGTACTGGCTCCTTCGTGCACACCAGTGCCGAGTGCTCATCTGCCCATGGGTAGTGGCTCCTTCGTGCCCACCAGTGCCGAGTGCCCATCTACCCATGGGTACTGGCTTCGTGCACACCAGTGCCGAGTGCTCATCTACCCATGGGTACTGGCTCCTTCGTGCACACCAGTGCTGAGTGCTCATCTACCCAAGGGTACTGGCTCCTCCGTGTACAGCAGTGCCGAGTGCTCATCTACCCATGGGTGTTGGCTCCTCCGTTTACACCAGTGCCGAGTGCTCATCTACCCATGGGTAGTGGCTCCTTCGTGCACACCAGTGCCGAGTGCTCATCTGCCCATGGGTACTGGCTCCTTCGTGCACACCAGTGCCAAATGCTCATCTACGCATGGGTACTGGCTCCTTCGTGCACACCAGTGCCGAGTGCTCATCTGCCCATGGGTACTGGCTCCTTCATGCACACCAGTGCTGAGTGCCCATCTACCCATGGGTACTGGCTCTTTCGTGCACACCAGTGCTGAATGCCCATCTACCCACGGGTACTGGCTTCGTAGTGCACACCAGTGCCGAGTACTCATCTGCCCCTGGGTAGTGGCTCCTTCGTGCCCACCAGTGCCGAGTGCTCATCTACCCATGGGTACTGGCCCCTTCATTTACACCAGTGCCGAGTGCTCATCTACCCATGGGTACTGGCTCCTTCGTGCCCACCAGTGCCGAGTGCCCATCTACCCATGGGTACTGGCTTCTTCGTGCACACTAGTGCCGAGTGCTCATCTACCCATGGGTACTGGCTCCTTCATTTACACCAGTGCCGAGTGCTCATCTACCCATGGGTACTGGCTCCTTCGTGCACACCAGTGCTGAGTGCTCATCTACCCAAGGGTACTGGCTCCTCCGTGTACAGCAGTGCTGAGTGCTCATCTACCCATGGGTGTTGGCTCCTCCGTTTACACCAGTGCCGAGTGCTCATCTACCCATGGGTAGTGGCTCCTTCGTGCACACCAGTGCCGAGTGCTCATCTACCCATGGGTACTGGCTCCCTTCGTGCACACCAGTGCCGAGTGCTCATCTGCCCATGGGTACTGGCTCCTTCGTGCACACAGCGTGGTTTGTGTACTGCAGGCTGGTTGGAGCACTCCAAGGGGCGCAACATTATGAGTGGGGCTCAAGCACTGCCGGGCGTAATTCCTGAGTGCAGAGCCTGGAGAAAGCCCTGAGTGGACCCCCAAAAAAGCAGTATGAGTGGGGCTTATGTTTTCCAGTAGGAACTGATAGCTGGAACTCTTAATTCTGAGTCATTGAGAAAACACTGAGGGTGGGGCTGGGGGACTTGGGGTGGGCGCTACTGGACCGTATAATTAGTATTACTCATTTGAGAATGGATATATGAGTTTAACTTATGTGTTTATTGTTTAAGATGCAGAGGAATGGCCTTTTGATGAACTCAGATTTTAAACGTTAGTCTTGTTACTGTGCTAGAATTCTTGAATTAAATGTTTCTAAAGTAACACAAAATTCTTAATGTTGATAGGGGAGAAAGTATAAGTCATTATGTTTAAAATGATAGAGGAAAAGAATCTATTTTTGCTAGGCTCGTTAATTTTGTTAGTGTACCTCAATGGAGCAGGGAGGTTCTCTCTGTTTATTTTAACACTCTAATTCTCTTTTAGACCTCTCGGGAACTGAAGATTGCAGGTGCCATTGGACCTTGTATATCTCTGAATGTGAAAGGACCTTGTGTGTCAGAAAACGTAAGGATACTCCTTCACCCTCACCATCTGTGTGCCAGGGTTGATCCCATCAGCAATGTCAGAGGACTTTGTTTCTCTTGAGAATGTCTGTGGAGAAATATGTGCTCATTCTTTTTTTTTTTTTTTTTTTTTTTTTTGCGTTTTGGGTCACACCAGCAATGCTCAGGGGTTACTCCTGGCTCTGCACTCAGGAATTACTCCTGGCGGTGCTCGGGAGACCATATGAGATGCCGGGATCGAACCCGGGCCGGCACAGGCCGGCTGCGTGCAAGGCAAACGCCCTACCCTCTGGGCTATCTCTCCAGCCCCAGATGTGCTCATTCTTACTGATAACCAGAACACACTTGTTTGTTTGTTTGTTTGTTTGTTTGTTTGTTTGTTTTTGGCTACGCCTGGTGGTGTCCAGGGCTTACTCCTGGCTCTGCACTCAAGGATCACTCCTGGAGTCGGGACTATATGGATCCTGGACATTAAACCTGGATTGGCCAGGGCAAGGCAAGCACCCTGCCTGCCGTACTATCACTCCAGCCTGAGCACAAAAACCCTACGGAAAACTGAGGCTTTGTGTCTTCTCAGGGACTGAGAGGGCTTGGAGGGCTGAGGCGGGGAGCCAGCGCCCTGAACACTGTGCCCGAGAGCACATCCTATTCAGCACATTCTGCACACTCCTTGAGGATAGATATAAGCCCCACTCATACTTGAGGATAGATCTTTGCTTGTTGCATTCATAGTGACGCCTCATCTCACCTCTGAAAGATAGTCCAGTTGTTTGGGCAGTGGTTGGCCTTTACATACGCAGACAGCTTTGTTCTTTGATAACAAATGTTTGTGTATTGAGAACAGCTTAGTTGTCACTGGGGAGGTAGCTTTGTTGGTGGTTCTCCTGCAAGCATACTTAACTGCCAAGAGGCTCGTCTTTGGTCCAGTGAGGCCATTTGTAGTGGTTCTGGGCAGAAATGATCACAGTCATGTTCTCTCACCTTCAGTTAGAAGGTGGACTGCAAGAGCAAGACATAGATTCAGTGTCTGGTCTACCCTGCTGGGAGGGTGACCCGGGCAAGGTACTTAATCATGCTGGGATTTGACCCCCGTTACTCCCATTCTTGGAACCTGAACTTTTGTGTACATTGAGTTGATAATCAAGCACAGAGATTTGGGAAAAGGTTCGCCGAACAAACCAGGGAGGCTGGCAAAACTTAATCTATTGTTTGGCTAATTTCCCCGCATGTCACCCCTTCACCTCTCTGAGGATATCTCCTGCTTTCAAAAAGTTGGCACTTAGGGAAGATGAACACCAACAGATATCACGGTTCTGCTCAGAAACTGCGTATGATTCTGCATTTCCTACCTCACCCCATCTTAGAGCTGCTTTGGCATTGCGTTTAAGAGTCTTCACTGGGGCAAGAGTGATACGCAGTTAGAGATTTTCCTTGCACATGGCTAACCCAGAGTTGATCCATGACACCCCATTTAGTCGCCAACAGAAGTGATCTCTGAGCACAGGACCAGGAGTAAGCTCTGAACACTGCTAGGTGTGTCCCAGAAGCCGGAAAAAAAATCTACACATTCCTCTTTGAAACCCTTGGTCTCTGGTCAGGTGGTACATCCCTGGCATGCCTCTATAGGAGCACGGACTGTTACACAGTTTGACTGGAACCAGTAGACAGAAGAAATGGCAGTTATTTTTATTAATAATCACATTCCATTCTGCACATGGTATTCTGGGTGTTGATGAGCTGTTTTGGGGCCACATTCAGCAGTGCTCACAACTGACTCCTGGCTTTGTGCTCAGGGATCATTCCCTGTGGTGCTGGGGACCATATGGGACGCCAGGGATCAAAACCGTCTCAGTCTCGTCCCAGGCAAGCGTCCAACCTGCTGTACTACCTTAAGTACTGTTCATTGTTGAACTTGATTCGAGACTCTAATTACACTCTTTTGGTAAAGTTTGAATTTCCATTCAGAATGTGATAGTTTATGTTTTCTGCCCACTCAGTGCTTTGCATCAGTACTTAACCACAGGAGTAGCTTTTGGGGTTTTTTTTTAATTTTTTTTTTTATTACACCTCCTTTAGACATACAATTACAAGATGCCCATGCTTGAGTTTTGGTTCTACAGTGTTTCAACACCCATCCCTCCACCTGAGCACATCTCCCACCTCCCTCCCCCTCCCCAGCCCACCTCCTTGGCAGGTTCTTTATCTCCTTTCTTTCTCTCTATCTCTCCCTCCTGCCTATCTTTCCTACGCATCATGGAATGTAGTATATTCTAGGACACGATTGGTTCCACTAGTTTGATGGACTTAGGGAGCCTCATGGTCAGCTGAGCTAGGGGAGACCTGAGTGCCAGCTCTCCCCGTTATGTCTGAGGCTCTGCGTGCTATGGCTGGTCACCCTGGGGCAGTTCCTGGGCGGGGCTACCGGGCTCTGGAACAAGATAGAGGTGGAAGGGGTGGCCCCAGCTTCGTCTGGCGAATGCCCGGTGACTTCCACTTCTGGGAGCCGCCTACCTGGGCTTGAACTCGGCTACTCTGTTAATCTGGTCTTGATATCAACGTCTCTCCTGGGCGGGTTCTGATGTGCTGCAGCGTCCGGTCAGCGAAAATGGCGGCTATTGTGATGGGCGAAGTTTCATCCGGCTGTTCTGGGGCCCCCAGAGGTGATGGGCCAACACCCAAAACCCATCTGTCCTCCTGGGAGCCTCATGGTCAGCTGGGCTAGGGGAGAGCTGAGTGCCAGCTCTCCCGGTTGCGTCTGAGGCTCTGCATGCTATGGCCTGGTTTTGTTTTTCAAATTTTTTTCTTTCTATCCTAGGAGCTGGGTGTTGGTGGCACAAGCCAATGGAAAATGTGCAGCTTGGACCCCACATCTACACTTGGCATTTACTTTGAAGTAGTCAACCAGGTACATTAATTTCTTCAGGAATATTTATGTCTCTATTGTATTTTTGATTCTTTACAGATTGGTGGCCACTGTTCGTTATTTATAACTGGTGCTAATTTAGGCTTGTGTTTGACCTGATACCAGTCTGGCATGGTCTTGCTTATTGATTCAAGGTTGGACAGAGTTGGACAGCCAGTTGCATCAGCATGTTCTTAGTAAACTGACAAGATCCTTAGAAGAGTAATGGCTTTATCAGTCATCATAAATCTTGGTTATTATTTTAGCACCAGGGGCTGTAGTGATATTCCCGCGGGTAGGGCATTTGCCTTGCATGTGGTCAGCCTGGATTCAAACCCCAGCATCCCATATGGTCCCTTGAGCAGCACCAGGAGTAATTCCTGAGTGCAGAGCCAGAAGTAACCCCTGAGCATTGCCTGGTATGACCCAAAAAGCCAAAAAAAAAAAAAAAAAAATTAGCATCAGTTCTTTCTCCCAGAGAAAAAGAGATCGCACAGCCATTTACTTACCAGTTAGATTATGAAGTAACAGTTTACTTTGTTTTGTCACATAAAGTAAATCCATCCATGTATCAATACATCTTATTATTGGAGCATTTCTAAAGCAAATTAAGGTTATTAGGGTGTTTCTTCCCTAAACACTTCAGAATATACATTGCTCCTTGAATGTGTTTGAATCTAATTCTCTTCTTTAAACAGTTAATTTTGTGATAAATTGTTGGATGACAGGCCTAGCCAGCTTGAGATCTTTGCTGTTCAATCTACTTAGAGTTTAAGCTATTTACACCTTAAGCCAGGTTTAAGCCAGGCTAATGAGATCTCTTCTATGTAAACACTGATGGAGGGTGTGGTAGTTACAGGAGTCATTTTGATTCTGATTTAATAACTTCTGAAATATTATTATAATCTCTTCTATGATTTCACTGTTATCTAGATTGGGTACAGTTCCTCTTTTTTCTTTTTTTTTGCTTTTTGGGTCACACCCGGCAACGCTCAGGGGTTACTCCTGGCTCTGCACTCAGGAATTACTCCTGGCGGTGCTCAGGGGACCATATGGGATGCCGGGGATCGAACCCGGGCCGACATAGGCCGGCCGCGTGCAAGGCAAATGCCCTACCCGCTGTGCTATCGCTCCGGCCCCGGGCATACCCACTGGTCTCTGTGGGGCAGTTAGAATTTACCAGGAGACCACCATCCTACATTGAGACTACCACTTAAAATTAAAGGAAGGATCATACTAGTTTGCCCTCAAGCAGCAAGCATGACCCTTTCAGGAAACAGGACAAGACACTCAGAGTCACCCTGTTGCAGAATAGAAATAAGAAGGACCTGTGGGTACCCTCGAGATTGCACGAAGTCCATGAAATTATGATGTGTTTCTTCCCGTGATTATACATCCATTAAGATATATTTCTTTATACCAGCTCTCTCTCTCTCTCTCCGTGTTTTGACATAAGAGATAGTCTCGGAGGAGGGGACTAGTCCTTGGCATAATCATTTGTTTAGACCTGAAACAAGTGTGGCACCATCCTAGTGTGGCACTACCCTACATCTATACCTAGAAGCTGGTTTATTAATCTTTGTTGATGCTACCCTCCCTGAAGAAAGGATTATTGCTTTTGGATATATAAGGGGACTGATTTAAGGTACATCCATCTACTTTGATGAGAGACTTGGGTCCGAGTGCAAGGTCTGAGTTCTGACCAAGTGCTAGAAGCCTGGGAATCCCATTATCTTGGATTATAGTGACAGAGTTTGATCTATTATTGATAATTAATAATCTATTATTGATAAATTAGTAAAAGCCTTTTGGAACTGCGCTGAACCCTCCCGCTGGCCTGGGAGGTAGAAGGAACTTGTTTCCTGATATTGTTAGGAACTCCAGTGGCTCCCCAACAGTAAATGTTCTGCATAAAATACCCAGATCTTTAGTGTGACACTAAAAACTGCACCAGTAACTTTATTTCATTTTGCTTTTTTGTGTCACACCTGGCAGTGCTCAGGAATTACTCCTGGCAATGCTCAGCAGACCATATGGGGGTGCCGGGGATCGAACTTGGATGAGCTGCATATAGGGCAAATGCCCTACCCGCTGTGCTATTGCTCCGGACCCTGCACCAGAAACTTTAGCATCACTGTTGTCAGTCGTCTTAGAAGTGGACGCCATTTGAGGAATGCCTGTAGAAGTAACAAGTGTGTGGCCTCTCTTGCAGCACAATGCTCCAGTCCCACAAGGAGGTAGAGGCGCCGTCCAGTTTGTCACGCAGTACCAACACTCCAGCACCCAAAAGCGCATCCGTGTCACCACTATTGCCCGGAAGTGAGCAGCTTGGTCCCTTTCTGACTGGTGGTTTGGTTAGGTTTGGTGTTTGGGGTCACTCCTGGTGGCGTTCAGGGCTTATTCCTGGCGCTGTGTTCAGGGATCTCTCCTGGTATGGCTTGGGGTGTCATGTGTGGTACCAGAGATCAAAGCTTGAGTCAGCTGCATGAAGTGCCTTACCTGGTGTGCTGGTTGTCTGGCCCCACTGACTGATGTTTTTCTTGTTTCTTTCCGCCCCTCCTTCCCTCCCTCCTTCCCTGCCTTTCTTTCCTTCCTCAGGCCCTCACACATGCCAGTGCTCTGCTGCTGAGCCACATCCCCATCCTGCCTGATGTTTTTCTGTGAAGACATAGTTTAACATCTGTTAGTTTATCTTTGTAATTCCATGGGAATGGTTTTCACCAAACCTCATTGCTTCATTTTATCAGATAAGGAGGAGCAAGAGCAGGAAGCAGCATTGTTTGCTTACCTAGCTAAGCCAAAGGAAAATCCTTGAGTGAGAATAAATTTGTTTTCAGGGCCAGAAATACAGCGTAAAGCCTTGGGTTCACTTCCTGGCCCTATCCTGAGTACTGCTGGGAGTTAGCTGCCCTCCACTCCACCAGCACTAAGATAGAAACACATTAGACATTTGCTTTGTCAAGTAAATAGCCCATAAAAACCTCGTCTTTGTAGAAAATTCACATAGCATTAATGTATATGAAGAATGGATCTTGAACAGGGAAGTAGCTCGGACTGGAGCACATACTGTGCTTATGGGAGCTCTGGGTCTAATCCCTGGCATTACACTGCTAGGAGTGACCCTGAGAGCTGTGTCAGGTGTGGCCCCAAAGCAAACAGCAAAGGGAATGGGTCTTTTGAGCCAGTAGATGGTTCATATGGTAGAACGCATGTCCGGCATGTGCTGTCCCGAGTTTAATCTCGGACCCCACCTTGCCCCCTGTGTATTACAGAGGGAGGCACCTTTAAATATAAAAGGGGTGGGGCCGGAGCAATAGCACAGTGGGTAGGGCATTTGCCTTGCACGCTGCCAATCCAGGTTCGATCCCCATCATCCCATATGGTCCTCTGAGCACCGCAGGAGTAATTCCTGATGCAGAGCCAGGAGTAACCCCTGAGCATTGCCAGGTATGACCCAAAAAGCTAAATAAATAAATAGAATAACCAAAGGGGTTGCCTCGTCCACTCTCCCTCAGAAATTATATTTTATTCCTGTTTGGCATTTAATAATCCATTCTGTGTAATTTAATGTATGTTGTGAATTGCATAAATATGTGGCTTCTTACATTGATATATGAAGCTCCCTTAGTATGTCAAGGACTTGTGTCACGTGTCATAAGCCTCTTAATCCTCTTATCTCTTTCCTGTCATCCCTTCAGTCTCCTGCCTCATAGTTTCCCGGGGGTTTGTCCCAGATCCCATGCTTTAGGCGTGCGCTTTACTCCTGAGCCATAGCCCTGGTGCCTTAGCTTCATTTCTTTCTTTTTTTTTTTTTGCGGGGGGATCACACACGGCAATGCTCAGGAATTATTTCAGGCAGTGCTGTGGGGCACATATAGGATGCCGGGATCAAACCTTGGTGGGGCGCGTGCAAGGCAAATGCCCTCCCCCACCCGTACTATTGCTCTGGCCTGTTAGCTTCATCTTTAAGCTCTGCATAGTGCTGTATTGTTGAAAGGGATGTGTCCTTCCTGCCAGAGGATATTTGGGCTTTACCTTTTATGTTTTCTTCATGAGACGATGACTTTCGACTTTGAATGTGAGTGTGGCACTGAGTAACTCTGGTGTTGTCAGTTGGGCAGATGCTCAGAGTCAGATCAGACACATAGAAGCAGCATTTGACCAGGAGGCTGCCGCGGTTTTGATGGCGCGACTGGGAGTGTTCCGAGCTGAGTCAGAGGAAGGGCCCGATGTGCTCCGGTGGCTGGACCGGCAACTCATTCGACTGGTAAGCCGAGGATGGTGGTGCCTGACGTGGCCTTGCATTCACTCTATCTTTGAGGGGGAAAATTGTCACTTAACCTATCGTTTATGAAGTTAAGTCAATAACTATGTGTCATTTGGTGACTTGTCCTAAAGACTGGTAATTCTGGGAATAAAGGAGTGTTAAGTATGTGTTTTCTGGGGCTGGAGCGATAGTCCACTGAGTTGGGCATTTGCCTTGCATGCTGCTGACCAGGTTCGATCCTCAGCATCCCATATGGTCCCCAGGCACCGCCAGGAGTAATTCCTGAGTGCAGAGCCAGCAATAACCCCTGAGTGTTGCCTGGTGTGACCCAAAAAGCAAAGAAAAATAAGCGTGTTTTCCTCTCAAGGAATTACTTGGGGTTGGGAAAAGATGCATGCAGAGCATGGGCAGCCCTGTGTGTGCCAAGAATTGAGTAGGGCGGGGCGGAGCAAAAGCCCAGCAGCTAGAGTCTTGCGTGTGGGCATGTGGGTTGTATCCCTGGCACCTCATGGTCACCTGAGCACTGCCAAGAATGTTCCCCTGACCGCAGAGTCAGGAGTAAACCCTGAGCCCTGCTGGTATGTCCCCGAAGCAGGAGAACAAAAAAGCATGAAGCAGATGAGTTGCTGTGAATGCTCCTGTTGTCCCTCGAGAGCTCAGCCCTGTGTCTTTGGGAAGAGTAGTCCGTGTGCCAGCACTATGGGGGAACAGCCTCATGCATTAGGGAGCTGATCAGGAGGACCCACAGCAGTGGGAAAGGTCTCATGTATTATCAGGGTTGGCTGCCCCGAAGGAACCTAGAGTATAGGAGTAGCAGGTGGAAGGGGGCGCCTCTAACTCTAGACTGAAATAGAGTCCCCGAACAAGAGCCCATCTCTCCTGTGCTGCTCTAAATCTCGGGAGGGCAAGGCCAGGCATTCCAAGTCTTTCATGGGAGAGAAGGTGCGTGATTTTATGGTAGAGGAACTTGCCAGAACTGGACAACCACCTACCCACTGGGGTGCTGGAGAAACTGCATAAGGAAGCATTGCCCCAGGGGTATGTTCCTGGAGCTCAGCACAGGCAGTCTCAGCCTTTGCCGATGTGTGAGCACCCAAACCAGGAAACAGATCCTTGACTCTGGCTCCCTCTGTTGGCAGAGGTTAGGGAAGACGGCCTGTTGTGAAGTGGACCCAGGAACATTTCTTAACAGGCCAGAAGAGAGAATTTTGAGGCATTTGGTATATGTGATCATCTCAGCTTCTTGGAAGGTCACAGAACATACTTATGATCACTGCCATCAAACAGTCCCTATTTAACTCTTTAGCTACAGATTCGCTCTTGTTGGCTCGAGGAACCTTTTATTTTTTTCATGGAGTACTGAGATTTCAGCCACAGTTTGAAAACAGAGTTCAAGAAGATGACAAGGCTTTTTGTGAGGAGAGAGGCTTGCGTCAAGCCTTAAGCTTAGTGTAGGACCCAGCCTGAGAGCCTGTGGGAGATCACTGGGTGCAGTGGCTTAGGCTGGCACCGTTAGATCATGCCTCTGTCACAGGAAGCCTGCTTGCACAGCAGAGATTGCTTCATTGTGAAGGACCTTGATCTTTTTTTTTTTTTTAATTTGCTTTGGGAGTTGGTAGTGGAGTGATCACACCTGGCGATACTCTTGGGATAATCCCGGTGTGGTGCTTAGAGGCCCCTCCTGGCAGAGCTTGCACTTGGGAAACCATGTGATGCTGGAGACTGAACCCAGTTCTCTTACAAGTTTGGGGGTATGTCTTGTGGTGCTGGGAACTGAACCCAGTGCTCTGCACTCAGGAATTATTCCTGATGGTGCTTGGGGGCCATGTGTAGTGGTGGGGATCAAACCCAGGTCAGCTGCACACAAGGCAGGTATCCTACAAGGCAAGTATCCTACCTGCTGTACTATTGCTCCAGCCCCATACATAAGTGTTTGTTAAATGAACTTGGAAAGTAAGTCCAAGGAAACTAAACCTTGACAGGATCTCAGGTAGTAGGTGGGCAGGGACTTGGGGCTGGATCTGAATCATTTGAATCTAATTATAGTAGCCAAAGAGTGAGGATGGCCGGGCTGGAGATAGAGTAGCGCCCGTAAGAGACTTGCCTTGCACTTGACCGACTCGAGTGTGATCCCCGTATCCCATTTGGTTACCTGAACCTCCCCTTCCCCGAAGAAAGTAAATAAGAACTCACCTTAAAGGAGTCTTCACACAAAAGGAAGAGGCAGGGAAGGATTTGTCAGAGAAATAATGAGAAATAGAAGAGTGGTATCAGTAGCTGAAGAGGAGTGTGTCAAGAAATTGGGGGGTCACTTGGTTCATGGTTCTGGGGAGTTCGGGAGAATGAGGACTGAGAGGGAGAGCAGGTTTGGAAGCAGGAAGTAAATAGTGGGCTGCGGAAGGTGTCACGGTGAGTAAGAGCATTGGCCTTGCGCGTGTGAAGCCCTTGGTTCCATCCTCAGTAGCTAAAAGGAAAATAAAAATGTTTGAAGATCTTTTTAAATGGTAAACAGTCTGCATCTGTAGTGGCCGGAGGGAATGGGGAAGTAACGGGAAAATAGGGCAGACAGAGAACATTGTTTAGAAATGTCCTCGTATTTCCATTTTTGAGCCACGTCAGGCAGTGCTCAGGGCTTACTCCCGAGTGGGTCCTGGGGTTACTCCTGGCAGGGCTCGGGTGACCAGTATGGGGTACCGGGGGTCAGGCCCCGTCAGCGAGGTGCAGGGCAAGGACTATCATTCTGGCCCCTGAACTTTCTTCTTTCAAAAGGAAGAAGATAATGGACTCGTGGGGAATATGGCATTAAGCACGCCTATAACTGCCAGGATTCCCTGGTCTTAAGTGGTTCCTTTCAGAAGAAGCTCTTGTGCGGGAAATATGGCATTAAGCACGCCTATACCTGCCAGGATTTCCTGGTCTTAAAGTGGTTCCTTTCGGAAGAAGCTCTTGTGCGGGGAATACAGCATTAAGCGTGCCTATAGCTGCCAGGATTTCCTGGTCTTAAGTGGTTCCTTTCGGAAGAAGCTCTTGAGAGCAGCTCCTCTACCCTCCTGCTCCGAGCAGTGGGCAGCACTCCCTGGGTGCTGACAGCAGTACCCCATCTCCTGCTGCTCCCCGGAGCTGCAAGCTCAGAGTGATGTCGCCTCATGGCTTGAGAAGCTCTCGTCATGGACTCAGCACTACCCGGCTGAGATCAAAGGAAGCCTCTCACTTGAGGGATCTTTCAAGTGGCATGGATTTAGTTTTCTTTTTCTTCTTTCTGCCTTTTTTTCCAACAGTGTCAGAAGTTTGGACAGTATAACAAAGAAGACCCCACTCGTTCAGGCTATCAGAGTCTTTCTCTCTTTATCCTCAGGTAAGAAACACTCTTTTAACTTAGCTATAGGATAGAACGTTGTGGTCAGAATAATGCTAAGGGGGAGTGTAAAGACCAACTAAAGATTCTGCGCTGTAGGTCTTGAAGGTCGTTCAGTTCAAGACAAATATGCCTGATAGCATACAGGGGAGAGATGCAAAGTGAAGAGCAGAAAATGAGTGTATAAGCTATGAAAAGGCCAAATGTGACTGTAGTCGGCCACAGCCTGCATGGATAATTAGCTGCAAACCAAGAAAATGAGCACCATGAAAATGAGTGTTTGAAAAGGAGGCTATAGTTAGCTTCCCACAGACTCTGTTTCTCCATATCCTGTCCATGCTTGACCCTTGACTTTCCTATTTTGCATTTGTGGGTGACATGCAGTGGTGCTCAGGTCTTTCTCCTGGCTCTGAACTCAGAGGTCGCTCCTCGATGAGCTCAGAGGAGCGTAAGTGGTGCTGGAACCAAACCTGGGTCGGCCACGCGCAAGTCAGGCGCTTTTCGACCTGTGCTGGCTCTGGCTCTCTGCCTTGACTTTTGCCTCGGGACTGAAAGGTGCTGACCCACTGTTGTCTTGCTCTGCATTTTTCCAGTAATCAGAGAATGTTGCACCTTTTTCATGTGCCTATTAGCCATCTTTATTTAGATCTTTGTACAAGTAACCTATTGTAATCCTCCATATCGTCACCTCTTTTGGAAGTGCGCTTCTTAGTAATGCTGAATCTATCAACTTAAGTATGCAACAGCCATCCAGAACATTTTTCTGCCTTGCAGATCTGAACAACTGCTGTCATTTCCTTCCTTCTTTTCTGATCTCCTGCTACCACATATTACTTCCTATGAGATGAACCCAAGACCTGACCCTAATGTTTGGGTTTTCCTTTCATAGATGCATTTTTTCTATCCCTAAGAAGCTTTTAGCTTGATGCATGTCTTTCTTTCCTCCCTTATAAATGCAGTTCATGTTCCATCTTAGAAGATCTCCGTTTCTCCAAGTGTTTAACAACAGTCCTGACGAGTCATCGTATTACAGACACCATTTTGCGCGGCAGGATCTTACCCAGTCCCTCATCATGATCCAGCCCATTCTCTATTCCTATTCGTTCCATGGACCCCCGGAGGTAAGCGTTTTCGTAAATGCTAATTTTCAGAATGGGAATCATCTAATGCATCTTTTCCCTAGAAAATTTACTCTTAGTTTTGTAGTAGTATAATATTTCTGAGTTAAGAACATGGGCAGTGATGCAACAAATTAATTTTTAAAATATAAGAGAAGTCACAAATTTAGCAGTGTTGAGTCAGGGAATAGAAAGTGGGACTGTGGCATGGTGGGGGCAAGCAATCACCAGCTACCTTTGTAAACACTCTGTTCGGAAACAAGGTGTTGTCTGTGCCCTGAGTACAGGGTTTGAGCAGCTGTCTTAAGGGGAGCAGCGGGGATACTGATAGCGTCTCTCTTCTCACTCCAGCCAATTCTCTTGGATAGCAGCAGCATCTTAGCTGACAGGATTTTGCTGATGGACACTTTCTTCCAAATTGTCATTTATCTTGGTGAGGTAAGATGGTACTAATTTTAAAAAATAAATCTTTTCTGCAGTGCCAGGGATCGAACCCACCTTCTTTTTTTTTTTTTTTTTTTTTAATTTTTTTATTATACCACCGTGAAACATACACTTACAAAGGTGTTCATAATTGGTTCTTGGTAATACAGTATTCCAGCACCCATCCCTCCACCAGTGCCCCATTTCCACCACCAATGTACCCCTCCCCCCCGTCCCCACCCGCCTTAATAGCAGGTACCCCAGTTTCCTCTCTTTCTCTCTCTATCTCTCTCTCTGTCTCTGCATCTCTCTCCCTCTTATTTTACACATTATGGCTAGCCCTGCAGATATTTAGAGTTTGTCACTTAAGTCTATTTGTGTATATTCAGTGAACCCACCTTCTTAAAAGGCGTGTGCTTTATCTCTGAGAGACATCCTAGGTCCCTATTTAAAGCAGGAACTTGGGAGCTTTGGGAGATAGTTCACTGGGCTGAGAATGCATGTGGCATGTGACAGCTCCAGGTTTGATCCCTGACACTTCTGCTCTCCTGACACTTCTGCTCTCCTGCCACAAGGTGGCTTCCAACAACTGCTGGGTTGGCCCTGGTGGCCTCTTATACCCTTGGGCCTAAGCAGCACCTCATCAGCAGGTGCACGCACTGAACCGATAACATAAGAACTTGAGCTAATAAAACCCGTTTATTTTAATTAATACAGGGGGTCTGTAGAGCGAGTCTAGAGTGCTGGTCACCCCGCTTTACCCCAAGGCATCACATAGGTCTCCTGAACACAAAGCCAGGGGTAGGCCCTGACTGAGCAGTCACATGTGGCACCAAACTGCGCCTACCCCTCCCCCATAAATAAACACAATAGTTTAATTACTGCAGTGGCTTGTAGTGTAATTAATCAAACCTTTTTCAGATCCCTGAAATACTTGTATGTTATACATTTTGATGTTTTAAGTTGCTCTCTGGTAGACCTTTGAAATTCCTGCAATATATTCTTTCTGAGCAGTTGAGCAAGATTAGTTTACTTGGTTCCACTCTATTCACACTACTGTCTTTTTCAGAGGTATGTCGGAGTTACTAGTAAATACTTATGTGTTTGTGACTTTTCTTTTGCGGAGTAATACGGCACGGTCAGCCTTAACATTGGGCCTCTAGAGCTCAGGGTAGCAGAAAATGTCTTTCACGGAGGATGCTCGCTCATTTTATTTTTCTTTTTTGGGGTCACATCTGGCGGTGCTCAGTGGGTACCCTGGCTCTGTACTCAGGAACTACTCCTGGCAGTACTTGGTGGGCCATATGGGATGCCAGGGATCAAACCTTAGGGGGTGTGTTCAAGGCAAACACCCTACCCATCCCTACCCATTGTCCTGTCACTCCAACCCCGGAAGATGCTCACGCCCTTAGGAAGAGGATGGCTCCTCTAAAGAATACCATTATTGAACATTATATCCATTGGTGTTTTTTTCCTGCTATTGTGCATACTTCACCTTAACTGTGTTGTTTTCACAGTTGATTGGACATTTTAGGGTCTGTTCATGAGAAGTGATTTCAAATGTCCTAAAAAGTTAAGTGTGTTTCAAAATTCCGTTAATGACGGCTTGAAACTTTTTTTTTTGGTTACAGTAAACCTACTGCCTTGTGCAAAACTCTTACCCCTAGATATGAATGTTCTTATGTTCTTTACATAAGACATATTGGAAAAAAAGTTAAGTGGTGATAGGGGAAGGGGAGAGATGTTAGTCAAATGTCAGTCCTGTGCTTTTCATTGTTTCCACAATTTTTAAAAACAAATTTAATATACGACTGTGCGATATACAATTAAAAAGATGTTCATGATTGGGTTTCAGTCATAAGTTTCAACAATGTTTTGGTGGGTCTGTTTTGCTATAGACCATTGCCCAGTGGCGTAAAGCTGGTTACCAGGATATGCCCGAATATGAGAACTTCAAGCACCTTCTACAGGCACCACTGGATGGCGCCCAGGAAATTTTGCAAGCGCGCTTCCCAATGCCCGGTACATTAACACAGAGCATGGAGGCAGTCAGGTGCGTGAACTGAGCCTACTGCTGACAGTGTGAGTTTTGTGGTTATTTGTATGGCTAATACAGATCCAAACAGCATGGTTAGTAATTTGTGGCAATACAAATTAACATAGACTTCAAAATGGTTTTGTGACAGAGGGTGGGGGGTCCACTACCCAGTGCTCAGCAGCCCCAATGCTTTGCACTCAGGAATGTTTCTCCAGCTGTAACATCAGAACATGTTGATGCTGGGGCTCAAGAGATAGACACTACAGCGTTAAGTGCTTGTCCTGCATATGGCCAACCTGGGTTCTATCCCTGGCCACTCCATGTGCTCTGAGTCTCTAGGAGTTATCCCTGAGCACAGATGCAGGAGTAAGCGTGAGGGCCATTGGATGTCTCCCCAAACAAACTGTTGGTGTTAACAGAGAGGATTGCAGAGGTTTGCCAAAGTAAAACACTATCACTATCACTATCTCCGTTGATCATCTATTTGCTGGAGCGGGCACCAGTAATATCTTCATATGTCCTGGCTCATGCTAGTAGAACCCAAAGGCATCCGCTTGCTCCAGGAACATAAAGAGCCTCAAGCCATTATATTAGGTCATGGGAATGACCTAATATAAATGTTACTGGTATTTGGTATATCAAATACTACGCGAGCAGCTTGCCAGGCTTGCCATGCGGGTGGCATACTCTTGTAGTCACCTCTAAATAAAGCAATTATTGATGAACTGCGCGGCCGCTAGCGGCGTGGCGAGCCGGGCTGTGATAGTCTGGTCTGCTGGGTGGAGTTGTGATGAGAAAGAAGTCGGATGTGGAAAAGCGGCAGCCCCCATGGAGTCGGGGGGGGGGGGGGTCGTCTGGCTTGTTGTGATAGGCGTGGTTGAGCTGAAAGTAGAAAAATGGGTCCATATGTAGTAAAAAAAATTGATTTAATAGAATATACGTAAGCACTTTCCCTCTGTTCTATTAATGCCAGTTTCTTTTTTTTTTTTTTTTTTTTTAAGGCGCGATTCCTTTTTTATCCAAGGTGAACCCATCTCAGACACATAATAACCTGTATGCCTGGGGACAGGTAAGGAATTGTCAGGTAATGGGGAAGGAGGCCGGGCTACCTTTGTTAACTCTTGTTTCTTTAAGTCCTTGAAACTGGATCCCTTTTGATCCATCAACAGAAAAATGCACCTATTTTGCTGGGACACAAGAAATCCCTTTACCATCGTGGGGATGCGCGGCGGGGTTGCAGGGCTGGGGGCACTCCTGTGTGGGTCCCTTTCTGCGGGTTGCAGCGTAGTGATGGGTCAGCCCGAGTACACAGCATGTTTCTCCCTCTGGAGAGTGGACGACAAAAGCACGTTCTTCAGCTCACCCTTAGTTCTGTCTGATTTGCTTCCCGGTTTCCTTCAGGTAGAGAAATTGGCTGGGAGTGGTGGAAGACTTCTGGAAGGTGACAACACTTGTCCGTATTCTGAGTTAGGAAGGGCCACGGCAACACGGGGGTTCTCTTCAGCTTTTCCGACACTCACCAGTAAACCTTTATTATTGAATTCTAGGAAGCGGGAGCTCCAATCCTCACTGACGATGTCAGCTTGCAGGTGTTCATGGACCATTTGAAGAAGTTGGCTGTCTCCAGTGCCAGTTAAGCAGAGCACCTGAGCAAGGCATTGAAGCAACGCTGTCAGCTCATGTTCACAATTATTTATAAAATCTTAACTAATGTTCCCTTCACTTTCCCGGTGGATTTTAATAAAAATCAAAGGAAGTGTTGTATGTAGCTGTTTAGATGATAATTTATTTGTATTACTGATCTGTGACCTCTTTCTTTTGCCATGAAACTGTAAGGTCATAAATGTTTAGTATTTGTAAATGTTTATGCTTTTTGTATCCTAATATCAGTCTGTAGGAAGTCAGAGGTGATAATTTTTTGTTGTCACACTTAAATCGTAATTGTCAGGCGTTGGAGAGATAGTACAATAGGTTGGTGTTTGCCTTGCTGGCAGCTGACCCAGATTCTATCCCCATCTCCCTATATGGTCCCTGGAGTCTTCCCTGGAGTTATTCCTTGGTGCAGAGCCAGGAGTAAGCCCAGAGCACTGCAGGGTATCGCCCAAAATAGCAATAAATGTGTGTGTATACCCATATACAATGTATGTGGGTACACACACACACACACACACACACACACACACACTATAATATAGTGCTGTGTAGCACTGTAATTCATGTGTGTATCATTCCATATGAACAGTCTAGTCCAGGAATATGTAGGGTATAGGTAGTGAGCGTAAGTGGTTCTAACACTGACATCACTTTTATTTGGCACAAAAAATTTATTTGAACCTGCACTTTTTTTTTTTTTAAATCTAAGGAATATATACGTTGGCAAAACATGTCAAGGAGGCTTTTAACAGTTTCTCCAGATATATTAATTTTAGTTTCCATTTTCATAGAATGAGGAAATTAAGACTTTTCCATCATCCACTTGTGATCAGCTATACCTTTTTTATACTCAAGGTTTGTAAGATTCACATTTTGGCCTCAAAATTTACTTCTCTCTTAGTCGTCTCAGTTGAATCTGATAGTTGAAAACCAATAAAGATGATATAGACATTGTGATTATGTATACATTTATGTGACATTGGATAATATTTTCCGGTGATTTGACCTTCCTTCCTTCGTCTCTATTTTTGTGTGTGTTTTGGACCCCACTCGGCAGTGCTTAGGGCTTGCTCCTGGCTCTGCTCTTAGGGATACGCTTTGCGGTTTTCATATGGTGCTGCAGATCAGACTCAGGTGGCCTCCAGACAAGGCAAGCACCTTACTCACTGTTGGTATCTGTTCCTTAATGACATTTCTAAAATAAGTACATCAGAATAGGGCTGAGGAAATAGCTCAGGACAGTAGAGCACATGCCTAGCCTGTCCGGGGCCCTGAGTTTGGTTCGCTGGCCCTGCATGTCCTTCCACCCTACTCTGAGCACTATTAGGTGCAGCCATTGATCCCTGAGCGCCAACAACCAGTACACCCAATGGCCAGGCTTGTGGGCCTGTGCTGAGTATCTGGACTCTCCCACAAACAGCTGAGGGAGCCCCTTAATAGGGTAAATGTGAGGGGGATCACTGAGTCTATTTGGTCTTTGTACATGGTAGATTTACTGAGCTCAGGCACAAATAATTTGGGGCCATACTTGATTCTCTAAGCAAATAAAGTATTTTTGTATTTACGAAGTAGATTAGGTTCTGAGACTGTAGCCAGTACAATCAATAAAACAAAGATTCTAGCCATTAAGGACTTGATGCCACGGTTAGGAAAGACTGATAATAAGTTAGAAATAGGGATGGAGCATTTGTAGAGCTGACAGTGACCTTGAGTACAGCTAGGAGCAAGCGCTGAACACTTTCTGGTGTGACCCAGATACCAAAATAAAACAACAGGAATAGAAGTAAGTTATGTTACTTATTAGAAGGTAATATGTTCTATGTAGAAAAACTGAGGAACTTAATTGAATGCTGGATCTGGGTTGACTGACATCTTTGAATTTTGTGCTGCCTTTTTGCATCTCTGCGTTCTGGTAAGTTCTGTGTTGCATTGTTAAAGATTGTATTTGTTTACTTGGGGCCATTCCCACCAGTGCTTGGCTTCTCACTGCTTGGTTCTCAGGGTCTCCTGGCAGTGCTCAGGGGGGTCATACTTTTGCTGGTTGTTGGACTCAGGTGGATGCATAAAACTGTATACAGATAAAGGTTGAAATTCTTCCTTGTCAGACCTTTCATCTGAAATTGGCAGGTGAAAAAGAATGTGACAGGCCTGACTTACACTGGTGTCATCTTTAGTGACCTTGACTTAAGGTCTGGGGAGAGATGGCGGTGACCCCTCTAACATTAAATGTGGCTTAGCAGTCAGGGAATCAGAAGCTGTTTCCAAAGCAGGCACGGAGGGGCCTGTGGTCTGGAGAACCGCCGTCCCAGGAGAGTATCACTGAGCCAGATTTGCCTAATGAAGAAACAGCTCCATCCTGAAGGCAAAGAGAAAACAGGACATCATCCAGAAGCGGGCTGCCCATCTAGCTCTCACAAGGACAGAAGGAACAAGGGAGACTCACCAAGCAAATGAAGACTCTGAAAGTAAATCAAAGGTTCCCCTATAGAGAGAAACATTGGCACTTCCGGTGCGTTGGACCAGCATCTTGTTCTGTAATCATGTCTCCTTGTAATACCTATAACAAAAACTGATGGTGAGGACACTTATGTTTTTTCTTGTCTAAGGTCATCTGCTTTTTCTGTGTAACTGCCTGTCTCATTGTACACCTGTTCTCAGGGACCAAGATTTCCTAAGATCTCTGGCTCTCTGCCTCTAGAGAGTAAATTTTCAGTTTTTTTCACAATGTCTTTTTTTTTTTTTAATCATCCCTTCGACCTCGCATTGGCCTATCAAAATCCCTGACCTGGGTGGGAGAGAGGAGAGTACAGAGGTACTTGCTTTGCATGTGGCCCACCCAGTTTGAATCCTGGCACTCCGCATGATCCTATAAACACTGCTAGGAATGACCAAAGTACCATGGGTGTGAAGTCCACCCCCTGCCCACCAATAACATCCAAGTGAAACTGATGTCTTAAGCAGGGATTAAATATCACTTAAGGATTTTAAACGGCTCTGGGATGGACAAGAAGAATGGTTGAGGCTGGAGTCCGGGTGAGGCTCATTTAGAGGCAATTGACAGAGCTGATGGAAAGGACGTTAGGCAAGAGGATGAGTCCAGCACGTGTGAACAACGCGGCAACCCGTGGAGCAGTGCACCTACGACTTTCCTCAACACCCTGCGAGCCGGAGGCACGAGTGCGACCCGGGTCATCATGACAACAAGAAGGAAAAAGGGGAGGAGAGAAGAAATCACACACACACACACACACACACACACACACACACACACGTTGGATTATGGTTGTCATGTAGTTTTGGGTATGGCCGTGCGCCTGATGTTCACCGGTAACAAGTACATCGCTTTTGCTCTCACGTTGTTCAGTCTTTTGCAGCAGAGGCCAGATTATGTTTTGAGGAAGTGTGTGGATAGAAGGAAGACTTGTGGTCGGAGTCCAAGGCGAGTTGGGTTTCGAGATATGGGCATATCCCAAGGCGATATTTGGGTTTCGAGATAGGGGCATATCTGTATGAGAAAGCGTAGGAGTCAAATGAACGTGAGCGTAAATGTGGGGTAGGAGGTTTCAGTTGATGGGGAATGCCCCTGGGGGGGGGGGTAAAGCAGATCTGGAGAGCGCAGTGGCGGGACTGACATCTACGTCGGGAATCCTGGGCCCACCTAGCAAACTTCCAGAGAAGACTGCGGATGAGATTGGCGTGCAGGTAGGACGCAAGCGATGCCCTCACAAATCAGAGCTGGAGGCGGCATGGAATTGGCCTCTTAAGATGCCATCAGATCACATAAGGAAGGCGTTAACATTTTGCAAATGAGACACTCGCTTAAGAGAACTACTCTGATTCCGTTCACGGGTTACGTAAAGTCAGCCGGCCTCGCTCTCCAAACCAAGCGCCACCGGAACGTGGGATTCGGAACTACATGTCCCATGAGGCACTGGGGTCCGAGCCGGAAGCGACCCCAGAACCGGGTTTCCATTGGAAGCGGCTGCTGTGACGCCATACAGGGAAGCCCCGCCTCGCCGTCTCTGGGGCTCCCCGAGATCTTGCACGGGACAATCATGGGAAAGAGTCAGGCCTCGTCTTGGTACCGGCGCATGTCCGTGGTCTATGCGGTGGGCACGTGGACACTGTTGGGCTCCCTGTATTTCTTCAGCCGGAAAGAGAGCAAACCGGCAGGTACGGTGCCCGGCGGCGCGTCCACGCACAGGCACGGGCAGGCACGGACGTGCCGTGGGCAGCGCGGACGCAGCTGCTTCTTTTTTTTGGGGGGGTCACACCCACCCGGCAATGCTCAGGCGTTGCTCCTGGCTGTACACTCAGGAAATACTCCTGGCGGTGTTGGGGACCATATGGGATGCCGGGATCAAGCCCCCGTGATCAAGGCAAACGCGCTGCCCGCTGTGCTATCCCTCCGGCAGCTGCTTAACGGGGTTCTGCAGAAGCAGCCAGACGCGTGCCGAGAGCACTTGTTCTCATGGAATCTTCCAGGAAATAGTTTACCTAAATCCTGTTATATTTTGAACGAAGACCTTCCCATGAGTCTGTGCGGTTTCCAAGAACTGAGCGATTCTTCTGTAACATTGTAGCATTAGCCCTTGGAGAGCCGGAAATCCAAGGTCTTCTGCCTACAGGGAGATCTTAAAACTTAGAGTTTCTGGTGTAGAGAGAGGAATTCTTCAGCCTTCAAAAATGGACTGGAGTGGGCGGAGCGATAGTCCAGCGGGTAGGGCGTTTGCCTTGCACGCTGCCGACCCGGTTCGATCCCGGCATCCCATATGGTCCCCGAGCACTGCCAGGAGTAATTCCTGAGTGCAGACCCAGGAGTAACCCCTGAGCATTGCCGGGTGTGACCCAAAAAGGAAAAAATAAATGCTGGAAAGCTTGTTAGATAACAGAAAGATTAGTGACCCTCGATTTCTTCTGTGGGTGAATAAATTAGAAATTAATAGTGCTGGGAGCACAAATCTGAATACACTAACACTAAAAGCCATAGGACATTTTAAGTATCCCTTTAAACGAGGTCATTGTATATGGGAGGTGTGTCTTAGTAAATGTTAAATAAAACTGGTGCTGAAGGTAATAACATTTTGGGAGGAACATCAGTGATCACGAAGTTTGTATGCCATGTGAATGTTTGTACTGAACATTTATAAACTTTTTTTTTCCTTTTTGGGTCACACCTGGCAATGCTCAGGGTTAGTCCTGGCTCTGCACTCAGGAATTACTCCTGGCGGTGCTCGGGGGACCATATGGGATGCCGGGATCGGACCCAGGTCGGCCGCATGCAGGGCAAACGCCCTACCCGCTGTACTATCGCTCCAGCCCCTATAAACATTTCTGTGTCGAAGTGGTTAGTTTATACATGTTTCTTTTTCATGCTCTAGGAATAATTTCTTTCTTTTAAAGAACCTGTCAGAAATTTGGGAATGGGGAAAATTTTTCAAGACTTTACTAATGGGTTTAGTTACTATTGTCATGTGAAGATTAATAATTCAGGTATCCCCCTTTTTTTTTTTTAAATAAGGTGAAGTAAAGCAAAAGGATGTTTCAGCAAATGAAGCCGCTGATCCCCCACCCAAGGGGTTTTATGTGGAAACAATCGTCACAAGTAGAGAAGATTTTGTTCCCCTTACTGACAGGATTCTCAACTATTGGAATTCATGGACCGGTGCTCCTGGGCCAAAATCATGACTGACTGCTGAACTCTCAAAACCAGGACTTTGGTTTAAAGTATACCTGTGATCGATGCCTCAGCTTCTGTTTTGTGAAAAAGGTGTATTGAATTTTTCTGTAAAATACAATTACTAGTGATATGTAATAAATATTTCTCGAGAAAAAAAGGAAACACATTTAAAGTGATGCCCTTCTACTCACCTGAGTGAAAGGTAGAAGTGAAATTGCACATTGACCATAATCTCACTTTTTCCTATAATATCAGTTTTCTGAAACTCACGTAACATTATATAGAGACCTGCTGAGCACCACTAGGAATGATCCCTAAGCACAGAGCTAGGAGTAAGCCCTGAGTACCACTAAAGGTAGCCCCCCAAACCAAAAAAAAATTGAATATTTGCTACTTTGTTTTGTTTTGTTTTGCTTTATGGGTCACTTAGAGCAATGCTCAGTGGTTACTCTGCACTCAGGAATTACTCCTGGAAGTGCTGGGGGAACCAGGGATTGAACCCAGGTTGGACGTGTGCAAGGCAAATTCCCTACCTGCTGTACTATCACTCAGGTCCATTACATGATTTTGAGTAAATTTTTTTTAGAGTGAAGCAAGATAGTTTTTATTGAATGAAATCTGCCTAGAAAGATGTGAGAAGAGAAAGATGTGAGAAGCGATGTTTAAGAGAGCATAGGCTTCTTTGGAGTGGGAAACCGATCAAGCAAAGATACATAGAGATAAGCAAGCAGATACATGTATTCAGGGAGAACACAGTCTTGGAGAACAAGCCAATTTATTTTTTTTCGGGAAGGAAGTAAGTTAACAATCCTGTGGTCCTTGGGGCTTAGTTATGAATCTGTGCTCAGGGATCACTCCTGGTAGGGTTTAGGAAACCATTTGGAGTATCAGGATTGAACCAGGTGTTTTTGAACAAGACTTTTATGTCATGATAAAATTTGTTCGTTTTTTGTTCATTTACACATCCTTTTTGGGAGGTGGAGAGTATGGGCCATACTCAGCAGTGCTCAGGAGTAATCCTATCTCTGCTCATAGGATCATATGTGGTGCCATGAATCAAACTTTATATGATGGAAAGGGGAGTATAAATTAGGGGAAGACTATAAGGATACCCATGACATTCTTCAAATTAATTGACCAAACACTCCTGAAATTTGTATGGAATAATAAACCCCCACGGATAGCTAAAGCAATCATTGGGAAAAAGAAGATGGGAGGCATCACCTTTCCCAACCTCAAACTACTACAAAGCAGCAGTAATTAAAACAGCGTGGTACTGGAATAAAAACAGACCTGTGGACCTATGGAATAGAGTTGAGTATCCTGACACCCACCCTCAAAGACATGATCAGTTAATCTTTGATAAAGGTGCAAAGAGTCCAAACTGGAGTAAGGAAAGCCTCTTCAACAAGTGGTGCTGGGAAAACTGGACAGCTACATGTAAAAAAAACGTATTTGGACCTGTGTCTAACACCTTGCACAAAAATCAGATCAAAATGGATTAAAGATCTCAATATCAGACCTGAATCCATAAAGTACGTTGAAGAAAATATAGGAAAAACCCTCCATGACATTGAAGCTAAAGACATCTTCAAAGGTGAAACACCATTAACAAAGCAACTAGAAGAAAAGATAAACATATGGGACTACATGAAACTAAAGAGCTTCTGCATCTCAAAAGAAACAGGGACCAAGATAGAAAGACAGTCCACAGAATGGGAAAGAATATTCACCCAATACCCACCTGATAAGGGATTAATATCCAGGATATATCAGGCACTGGTACAGCTATATAAGAAGAAAACAGCCAACCCCATTAAAAAATGGGGAGAAGAGATGAACAGAAACTTTGACAAGGAAGAAATTTGAATGGCCAAAAGGCATATGAAAAAATGCTCATCATCACTAATCATCAGAGAGATGCAAATCAAAACAACAATGAGATATCACCTCACACCACAGAGACTGGCCCATGTCCAAAAGGGTAAAAGCAACAAGTGCAGCGTGGATGCGGGGAAAAAGGGGACTCTCATACACTGTTGGTGGGAATGTCGAGCTTGTACAACCTCTCTGGAAAACAATATGGACATTCCTCCAAAGACTAGAAATTGAGCTCCCTTTTGACCCAAACCATACCACTCCTGGGAATATACCCTGGGAAGCCAAAAACACACAGCAGAAACACAATCTGCACTTTTATTTTCATAGCAGCACTATTCACAATAGCCAGAACCTGGAAACAACCAGTATGCCCAAGAACTGATGACTGGATAACGAAACTGTGGTACATCTACACAATGGAATACTATGCAGCTGTTAGGAAAAATGAAGTTATGAAATTTGCCTGTAAATGGATGGACATGGAAAGGATCATGTTGAGTGAAATTAGTCAGAAGGAAAGAGAGATGTAGAATGACTGCATTTATTTGCATGACATAAATATATATTTACATATTATGACACCAAAATCCAATGTCAGGCGAAATGTGGATCAGGAGGTCTTACCAAAAGTGGAAATTACACAAACATGTGGGAGTCAGAGGTTAGGTAAGACAGAGAAGGGAACATGTGTGAATAAATGTTGAAAGGGCTAATACCAACCTAAAATTGAGCATTAAATACAGGCAAAAAAAATGCACGTGAGGGCCGGAGCGATAGCCCAGCGGGTAGGGCGTTTGCCTTTGCATGGCCGGCCTGTGCCGGCCTGGGTTCGATCCCCGGCATCCCATATGGTCCCCTGAGCACCGCCAGGAGTAATTCCTGAGTGCAGAGCCAGGAGTAACCCCTGAGCATCGCCGGGTGTGACCCAAAAAAAGCAAAAAAAAAAAAATGCACATGATGTCCTCTAAGTGTTGGTAGTGCAACCCACAATGTGTAAGAGAAGGAAAAGAGAGAGAGGGGGGAGAGAGAAAAGAGATAAAGAACCTGCCATTTAGGCAGGCTATGGGAGGGGGAGGCAATGGGGGACATTGGTGGTGGGAAATGGGCACTGGTGGAGAGCGGGGTGCAGGAACACTATGTGACTGAAACCTCTAAACATGAACAACGTTGTAATTGTATATCTCATGGTGGTATAATAAAATATTTAATTAAAAAAATTAGGGGGAAGAATAAAATAATATAGTAACCAGATAATGTCTTTGTTTGTATAAATTAGAATATTGCTTTATTTTTGACTGCATGGAAGCTTTTTTTTTTTTTTTTTTTTTTTTTGGTGAGGGATGCTTCCCAGTAGTTTTCAGGGGCCCTGGGGGTCAGTAGGGACCTTGTTCAGTTCTTGAACCCTGTGATAGGTTTCTGCACAGGTCCATATCTCACAGTATTGTGGTGTCTAGGTTCCGACTCAGGGCTTAGTGTACACAAAGCATGGCCCCTGACTACCGAACCATCTCTCTGGCCCCTGGAAAGTCTTTCATCGCGAACACTGGAAAAGATTAATGCATATCAGATTGCGTGTTTGGTGTACGAAGCAGATTTAATCTGTCTTTTTTATTATTTTGAGTGTTGTGTTTTGGTTTGCTTTGTTGTTGTTGTTGTTTGCCACGTCTGGCAATGCGTGGAGGCTACTCCCACCTCCATGCTCCAGGGGCCTTATGTGTAGTTGGGGACCAAACCTGGTCCTCCCACATGTAAATCGTTTGCTTGGCATGTTGAGTTATCTCTCTGGTTCTGTCTTTTAGATTCCTCTACTTGTTGTGATCATACTTTGAAAAAATATAAGTAATTGAAGAATATAAAAACTATATTTTGAGAATAGGGAGATGGTTTAAGCTAGCATGTTTCTGTCTGTTTCCTGGAACCATTTGGCCTCCATCAGCACTGAAGCACTGAGAAGCCCCCCAAAACAAATACCACATCTTAATAAAATTTAATACCACATTTTAAATACCACATTTTAATAAGGCTGAAAATGTCCCAGGGCCAGGGAGGTAGCTCACAGGGCTGAGCTCATGCTGTGCATGGAGGCGGCCTTGGTTCAACTTCATTACCACATAGCCCGTGAGTCTACCACGGCAAGCCCAGTGTAGTCCCAAGCAGTATCACCTGCTTGATGCTGCAGGTATCTTACCCTTATTACAGAGGTTGGAATTGATTTGGAACACATTTTTTAACTTTATAAGTGTATGATTTTTGTTTTATTTTTAATTTTTAAATGTTTAATGTTTTATTTAACTGAAGAACTATTATTTACAGTTATTGATAGTTATAGTTACTGTTTTTTGTTTTTAATTCTTTGCTTTTTTTTTTGTTTTGTTTTTTTTTTTTTGGGTCATACCCAGCAATGCTCAAGGGTTAGTCCTGGCTTTTCACTCAGGAATTACTCCTGGCTGTGCTCAGGGGACCATATGGGATGCCGGGATGCCAGGGATTGAACCTGTGTCCAAGGAAAAACGCCCTACCTGCTCTGCTGACCCCTCCCCCTGCACCTCATTAAGGTCCGCTATGAAATCAGGGACAAGAGTACTCCCTCAGCACAAAGAAGAGGTAAGTCTGTGGCTCAACTTTTCTGCTCCCAGTAATTAAAAAAAATACCTACTAAACATTTCAGACTTATATTTTCCTTTCCTCCTATCCATTTCTCTTTTTTTCTTTTCTGTTTTGCTTTTTTGGTGATATCCGGCAATGCTCAGGGGTTACTCCTGGCGGGGTTTGGGGGCACCATATGGGATGCCGGGGTCGAACCTCTACAAGGCAAATGCCCGCCCACTGTGCTATTATTGTGACCCCAGTATCCATTTATTTGTTTCACTTTTGGGGTGAGAGAAGAATTATGCATTCAACAGCTGTTCTGTTCTCACTGCCTAGACACTAATCTTTCTCTTAGACACAACGGAAACAGTGCTTTGTGGAATTTCAACCCAGGAGACTAGCAATAAAGCAATAAAGTCTTCTATAGCTCAGCTTTAAAGTTGGATTGGTGCTGGTATTTTCTTGTTTGTTTTTTGGGCCACATCCAAAGTAGTGCTCAGGGCTTTCTCCTGACTCTGTGTTCAGGGTCACTCCTGGCAGTACTTAGGAGGACCATCATAGGGTGTGGGGATTGATTCTGGGATCTGCTGCATGTAAAGCAGGTGCCCTGTTCGGCTGTCCTATCTGTAGTCCTCAGGCACTGAGTTTTTATTCTAGAGAAATCTTTTTCCTTTTTTTTTCCCTCTTTGTTTTGGGTCACAGTTGGTGGGGCTCAGGCCTTACCCTTGCTGTTTAGGTATTCTAGCTGTTTAGGTTTTACTATACTGTACGTTCCTTTCTGCTACTGTCTTGCCTCCCTTTCTCTCAAGTTGGAGGTGTTTGCTAATAATCCTTTTTGGGGGCAGACATTCATGAAAAACTACCTGCAGAGCTCTGGAGGAGTCGTAATCAGTATGAATAGTAAGAATAAGCTTTCTCTGTAGCTGGCATGTCAGTCGAGGGTCTCAGCTGAACACACGAGAGCAGGAGTCAGCATGGGGCCAATCTGAAAAGGAACGTTGCAAAGATCAGTGGAGAACTCTCAGAGTTGAGGGGAGGGTCAGGAGCCTGCTTGGAGATGGTGACAGCAGGAATGGGGTTCCAGGTCGGCCAGATCCCTTCTGATACAGGCACCCGGGAACCAACGTGCCCCTGGCTGGGCTCTGCGGTCAGACCCTGAGTGCAGTCTCACAGATCCCACCCGGGAATGGCTTCCGCTAGCAGCCTGCTCCCTTCACTACTGTCATGCACTGGTACTTAACTGTCAGTGTATTGGATGCAAAACTGGGCCTAACTGCAAAGGAGGCTGGAAAGTGTGTTTTCTGGCTTCTCTGCTCCTATAGAAATGCGGATGTAAGGGAGGAAGTTCTCCAAACATAGGATGTTCACAGATTGATAAGCTGACAACGCCATGACAGATGCCCTTCCCAGGCATCAAGCCAGACTTCTGGGGAGATACTAAGTCCCACCACCTGTGAGAGCTAGAAGATAGTCTTGCAGTTAGGGTACTCTACACAGGTGCTGTATACAGTTGACCCAGGTTCAATCCCCACAGCATCTCATATGGTCCTTTGTGCCAGGAGTGATCCCTGAGCATGAAGGGTGTGTTCTCTCCCCATAGGAAATCCGCTGCCACCCCTCCTCCCCCAAAAGAAAAAGCAAGCTTATAATATTCCAGCATCTGTGCTGTTTCTCCAGCTTCTGGAAACTTCCTCCAGTCTCCCACAGTGGGGCGGGGTGGCTGGGTGCCATACTGTAGGAGTTCTAAGAGCTTGGGGTGCTAGTTCAGATTAGACTCCACCGTGTGATCCAGTGCTGGATCTTCACCCTCAGCTTAGCTGGCCCATGAGTATCCTCACCGGAGCAGGTACACTGAGTAGAGGAACAGGAGGGAAACTGGAGACATTCATGAAGTACCTTGATGGGCACCAGTGAATGGATGGGGTAGGTGTTGGAACAAATGCTCCTGAAACTTAATCATAAGCATATATATGTGTGTTTTCATCACAGCTGGCAATGTTCAGGGGCAACTCCTGACTATGCACTCAGGAATAACTCTGGCAGTACTGGGGGACCATATGGGATGCGGGATTGAACCCAGGTCAGCTGAGTGCAAGGTACACATCCTATCCACTGTGCTATTGCTCTGGCCTCAGTCATAAATATCTCTGTAATGGTGTAATTTACAGTGGCTAAAAAAAGCCCTACTAGGTGAAAATTACACAAACTTGTGGGAGTCAGAGGTTAGGTAAGACAGAGAAGGAAACAATGTGCAATAATTGGCAAAAGTGCTAATACCAACCTAAAACTGAGCATTAAATACAGGCAAAAAGATACGCATGATAACCTCTAAATGTATGTATTGCAATCCACAGTGTGTAAGAGAAGGAAGAGAGAAAGAGAGATAAGAAAGAGAAAGAGATAATAAACCTGCCATAGAGGCACGCTAGGGAGGGGGGGGGGAATCGGGGACATTGGTAGTGGGAAATTGGCACTGGTGGAGGGATGGGTGCTGGAACACTGTATGACCGTTACCCAAATATGAACATCTTTGTAATTGTATATCGCACAGTAGTATTTTAAAAATTTAAATTTAAAGTCCTACTAAGAAACAAACTCTTTTTTTAATGTCTCAAACCCCCTCCATGTTCAGTCTACGCCCACCTACCCTCAGTGGACCTGCTGCTTCCAGTTACTGAGCCTGTTCAAGTTTCTGTGGCACAGAGAGCTGGCTTCTTTGCAGTGGTCTCTTCTAGTCCCTAATCAAGACTCTTTCCTTGACAAAACATGAACCAGACTCTAAATCCTTTTCTAGAACTATCTGGACTTGGGACCGGAGTGATAGCACAGCGGATAGGGCGCTTGCCTTACACGCAGTTGACCTGGGTTCCATCCCTGACATCCCTTATGGTCCCTCGAGCACCACCAGGAGTAATTCCTGAGCATTGCAGGGTCTGACACCAAAAAGAAATAAAAAGAACTATCTGGACTCTTCCACACACATTCCAGTTTAAGCAAGAACCCTACTAAATCAGTTTAATTAGAACCCTCTTTTTTTTTTTTTTTTTTTTTGTTGGTTTGGGCACACCTGGCGATGCTCAGGGATTACTCCTGGCTCTGCACTCAGGAATTACTCCTGGCAATGCTCGTGGGACCATATAAGATGCCGGGATCGAACCCTGGCCGGCACAGGCCGGCCGCTTGCAAGGCAAACGCCTACCCGCTGGGCTATCGCTCCGGCCCCTAGAACCCTCTTTTTGATATCTGAGTACTTTCCCCTTTCTTCAGCAAGACCTGCATTGGGTTAATTGAACCAGAATCTTTCTTACCCTTGATATTTTCTTGCAGTAGTTTTCCACCCACTAAAACCTCCAGCCTGTGCCTTGACTAAAAATTCCCATTTGCTCCTACTGTGTCTGAAGTAGAATTCACTTTTTCTCTCCTCTCCAGCATGATTCTATACCTGTGGAGATTAACCCCTGCCCCAAGTAGAGCCTTCCTTACCATGTTTGAACAGCGACTGTGAATTTCTATTTCTTAAACAGCCCTTAGACTTCTGCTACTCCATTATGTCACTTACCACTCCTGTCTGATTAACCCCTTTGCATATTATGCTCGGGAGACTCATGGCTCCTAATTTCATCAAAGTTCAAGTTTGAGTGTATGTGTTTAAAGATCTTCAAAATACTTGTACATTCTTTTATTTTAACATAGCTATAGATATTTTCTTTTAGCTGTTTTCCTTTTCTGATAGTGATTGATCCCAGGGTCTCACTATGTGAGTGCTACTGTTGATCAACACTGCCAAACCTGATTGCCTTCTTTTTTTAAAAACTTTGACTCCATAGGGTAAGAGTGATGGTACAGGGTTACCTGGCCTTGATCCCTGGCACCCCAGATGGTCTCCCAAGCATTGCCATAAGGGAGTCAAGAGTCAGCCTTGAACATTGCCAGGTATGACCCAAAAGCAAACAAAATTATGTAAAATTTTTTATCCCTACTGTTTGCATTAAGACCACTTCTCTTGGGTGTAGAGAGAGAGAGTGCGGTGGGTAGGGCACTTGCCTCGTGCGGCTGACCTGGCTTTGCTCCCCCAGCACCACATATAGTTCCCTGAGCTTTGCCAGGAGTGACCCCTGAGCATATAGCCCAAGAGTAAGCTCTGAGCACCACCAGGTGTGGCCACAAAACAAATTTTTTAAAAAGTCCATTTCTTTCTTTATAACACTCGTTTCAGACAAGCCCAGTCAACCCAAACAAATGATGCCTAAAGCAGCATGGAGATACAGCAATTCCTATAGGTTAGCTAAGTCATGCCTAAAAATTAGTTATTTGTTTGATAGAGAATAAGATATTGTGTTATATTATTTCATATGTAATAAAATTTGTTTAAATATACTTATCTTTACACATATTATAATTAGAAATAATTTGGACTAATCTAAGTACAAATATAATTTATAATGTTTCTCTGGGAAGTATTTTCAAAATTCCTAGCATCTAACCTGCGGATGCGCAAAGTATGCAGAAGTTGCACTGACCGTTGATAAGTTTGCCCAGGAAGTGCCTTAGAAGAAACAAGAATCCTTAAATTCTGAGAGGTCTAACAGCATTCAGAGCAGTTTGTTTTGTTTCCTGTGGGGGCACACCTGGTGGTGTTCAGGGCTTATTTCTGTCTCTGAGCTCAAAGATCACTCTTGGTAGAGCTCGGAAGATCATATGGGGTTCTGGAGACTGAACCCCAGTTAGCTCTGTGCAAGGTAAGTATAGTATCATGTTGGATGACAGATCTAGCTAATCTGGGAGCTTTGGTGTTTTGCCCACTCACAGCTTAATCTATTTAAGCCAAGGTTCATTCTAATGAGATCTCTCTTCTATGTAAACGCTGCTAGAGGGTGTGGCAGTTACAGAAATCACCTTGACTGAATAACTTCTGACTTATATATCTACTAAGACTTCTATGTTTTCTAGATTGGCACAGCTCCTCTTTATATTCACTGCACCCAGCGTGGGACAGTTAGAATTTACCAGGACACTGCCACCCTGGCTACATTGAGAATATAGGAAGACTATAGGAAGAACCATACTAGTTTGCTCTCAAGCAGGCGAGTGTGACCCTTTCAGTACACGAGAACAAGATACTCAGAATCACCCTGGTGCAGATAATAAATAAGAAGAACCTTTTGGGTACCATCTAGATTACATGAAGCTCATAAAATTAAGATGTATTACTTTATATCAGCCCTCTCTCTCTCTCTCTCTCTCTCTCTCTCTCTCTCTCTCTCTCTCTCCCTCCGGTGTTTTACATAAGAGATAATCTCGGGATTAGTCCTTGGCATAATCTTTGTTTATACCTGCAATAGGGTGTGGCACCGCCCTTCTACACTCTGTTTAGGGTTCTTTTTGACACCTCCCTGTCACCTCCCTGACCCTCCCTGTTGGAGTACTTTGATGTATATAAGGGGACTGACTTGAGGCCCTCTCAGCTTTTTGCTCCTTGACTTTTTGCTCCTCGGCCTTTTGCTCCTTCTTTTGGGTAGGACTCCTCTCGGTGAGATCCTCTCTCTTTGGTGGGAGACTTAGGCTCTTTTGTATGGTCTAAGTTCGGGCCAGAGCTAGAGTTCCTTCATTGTATTGGAGTGCTGTGGAAGAGCTTTTGTACTATTAAAAGCCTTTTTTTTGGAACTGCGCCGGACTCGTGAGTTTTCATCATTCCCCCAGCGTCCTTGGAGGTAGAAGAGAACTTCTGTCCTGACACTGTCGGGGACCCCGCGGCTTCCCCGACAGTATCCCACTGTACTATCTCTCCAGTCCTAGTTTTTTAAAATTTTTATTATACCACTGTGAGATACACAATTACAAGGATGTTCATAATTGGGTCTCTGTCATACACCCATTCCTCCACCAGTGCCCCATTCCTACCACCCACATCCAAACACTCCCCCGGCTCCAACCCCAGCCTGCCCCTACTGCAGACACGTTTTCTTTCTCTACCTCTCTGTCTCTGTCCCTGTATTTCTCTCTCTCTCCTCTTACACTTTGTGACTTGCCATACAGATATTAACGGTTTATGATGTATCTATGTGCATATTCAATAGTGAGTTCTAGTGTGACATCAAAATTCCCCATTCCCCATAACCTCTCCAGTTTGTTGCAACTAGATTGATCATTACAGTGTATAAATGTGAACGATCCTGAGAAGGACCTGGTCCTACATTCCATTATTGTCTAAGATTGTTGTGCGGCCACAGAGTGGCCACGTGCCAGCACAGCTGTATCCAGTCCCAGTTTTATTTGTTTTAATATAAGTTTTATATCATGAAAGCTGCTAGTTGTTGCTATTAACAGACGCCCAAACAGACAGTGAAATTCACAATGGTTTCTTCTCCGGAGATAACTCAAAAAGGCTGGTGTGCTTGCTTTCCGTGTGAGAGGCCTGGAATCTGTCTCTGTCACAGGAGAGGGAGGGAAAAGGAAGAAGAAGAGAGGAGGGCGTGAGAGGGAAGGGGAGTGGAGTGGAGGGGAGTCTAGAGAGACAGTACTGGAGTGAAGGCACTTGCCTTGTAATAGGTCAACCCTGGTTAGGTCTTCAAGCACTGCTAGGAGTGAACCCCTGGGCACAGGGCCAAGTGTCACTCCTAAGAAGTTCTGGGTGTTTGGCCTCATTTCCCTCCCAAAAAAAAAAAAAGAAAACAAAGAAAAATGTGGTAGGAATTAAGAGTTTCCTGTGTGATTGCTCTGGAAGAGAATTTTTTGGTAAGCTTTCTTTTTTATTTGTTTTTTGTTTTTTGGGTCACATCCAGCAATATTCAAGGGTTACTCCTGGCTCTTCTCTCAGAAATTACTCCTAGAGGTGCTCGGGGGACCATATGGGATGCTGAGGATCGAACCCGGGTCTGCCGTGCAAGGCAAACGCCCTACCCACTGGACTATCGTTCCGGCCCTGGACCATCTCTCTGGACCAAGAAAGCATTTTTATCTTCGTTGACAAATATTTAAAGTTAATAGGTACTTCACACTATCTAGGCTTGGATGAGAGAGATAGTATAGCAGGTAAGTAAGGCACTTGCCTTGCATGCAGCCTAGTCGGGTTCCATGTCTGGTTTCCCATATAGTCCCCTGAACACTGCCAGGAGTGATTCCTGAGTACAGAGCAAGCCCTGAGCATTATTGTTGGTTGTAGCCCCCCAGACAAAATAATCTAGGCTTAATTGTAAACAGATATGGGTCAAAGAAAAGTATCTTTCCCAGAATACTTAAAGAGTCTTTGGGCCTGACTTAGAAAGTTAAACACGGCACCCCAAATACTATTGAGAAGCACCATTCTTTCCTTGGCTGTGAAAAAGTGCTTGGACCTCACCCACTGTGCTCAGGGGTGGTTCCAGGCTCTGCATTCAGGAGTGACCTCCAGTGGTGACCAGGGAACCATATGTAGTTTTGGGGATTTGGACAGTGTCTAGCTGTGTGCAGAGCAAGTGCCTTATCCCTTATACTATGTGTCTGGTTCTATTTTCCTTTTTGTTTTATGCTACAAGTTTTGGATAATTTCTGTTGACCACATCTTGAGAGACCTCCTTCACCAAGGAACCAGGACTCAGTTCCTTAGTTGCTGGCTCTGGCCAGGAATTGCTGACTGGCCAAACAATGTAGATGGGTCAAGTGTTATTGGGAGGTTGAGAGGGTTTCCTGAAAAGGACCAAATTTGTGAAGCTCTTGAAAGATTTTTCTGTAAAAGCTGTTGATTTTTTGTGCTTTTTCAACTTAGATTCAATCTTTGTTAAAATGAACAATGCTGACCTAGGTACCTTTTCAGAGAACGAAGTCAGTATCCAATTGTGTATGATTGTATTAGAGATAGAAACAAAACAACAAAATAAAATAAAACAGACCTTTCAAAGGCAGATGTCAGGCTGGAGAGAGAGAGAGAGAAAGAGAGAGAGAGAGAGAGAGTACAGAAGGTAGGGCATTTTCCTTGCATGTGTCAGATACTTTCTTAAGACTTCTTTTTTAATGTGGACTAGTTGTAACCTATTTGGTAAGTTTGCATATGTACTAAAATTAAAATATTCCTCTTTAAGTGTGGACTAGTTGAAATCTATTTGGTACAAATACAACTATTTGTTTATATTTGTTCTCATATATAATATATATAATATATATTGATATAGCGGTGAAAAAATTAACCTGATGTTGACTTTTTGGTTACTCAACTTATAAACAGTAAGGGATCAGTTTTGTTGACTGTAGTTTCCCTGGTTTTTGATGATATCTGCTCTATTGGTTATCACTGCTCTATCTCTTTGCTTCTGTGGTGTATCTTTCTCTTCTGTTGTGCCTTTCTTGTATAGGAAACCACATTGCCAATATATGAAAGTTATCTTCGAAAATTGGTTATTAATACAATAGAGTGAGTGTATATGTCTGTGTTCAAGGATTAATTACTATAGTAGCTGAAAACTCTTTAGAGATTTTGTTAATAGTATGACAGGTTTTCTTTGCACTCACTGAATTAGAAGTGGACCTTTGTAGATTTTGGTTTATGTTTTTCATTATTCCTTATTTCCAGTAATACATCTGGGGTAGTAGTTGCAATTTTGTAAAGTTGTTTGCTGTTAATGATAACTCTTTTTCATCTATAGAATCAAAGAATAAATTAAGGGTAATTTTGTTTGCAAAAAACTATTCTGAAATTTTAATCAGAATATAAGAAATTTCAGGGCTAGTTGAAGGCAAGCCAGACCACCCTCCCCTACTCCATGGGGCCCACCATTTTCCACATCCGGACTTCTCTCTCGTCACAACTCTACCCAGCAGACCAGACTACCACAGCCCCGATCATCGACAGCCACCGTGCAGCAGTTTTTTTTTTTCAATCCGGCCCGGATATGCTGAACCAGAGACTCTCAGACATGGGGCAGAGCTTCTACTTGTTCTCCCTGTGCCCAGCTGCTCGTGAGGTGCCCAGGAGGCATGGTGGGTTCTAGCTCTGGCCTGCCACCCCAGCTGATCCCTCACAACAAGCCATACTACCCTCCCCTACTCCATGGGGCCCGCCATTTTCCACATCCGGACTTCCCTCTCGTCATAACTCCACCCAGCAGACCAGACTATCACAGCCCGCTCGCGCCGCCGCTGAGCGCCAGCGTGGTTTATAAATAAATGCTTTATTTAGAGGTGACTACAACAGTATGCCACCCGCACAGCAAGCCTGGCAAGCTGCTCGTGTAGTATTTGATATGCCAAATACCAGTAACATTTATATTAGGTCATTCCCGTGACCTAATATAATTGTTTGAGACTCTTTATGTTCCTGGAGCGGGCGGATGCCTTTGGGGGTTCTACTAGCAGGAGACAGGACATATGGAGAGATTACTGGTGCCCACTCTAGCAAATAGATGATGAACGGGAAGATAGTGATAGTGATAGTGGAAGATACATTTGATCCCTGGCATCCTATGTGGTTCCATGAGCCAACCAGGAATGATTCTTGAGTGTATTGGCAGGAGTAACCCCTGAGCACTGCAGGCTGTGGCCCCAAAACAAACACAGAATGGCAGATGTCAAAGAAGCAGGGGACTGAGAGTTTTGTTAGCAACAGAAACTCACACAATGGAACTGAAAGACACTCTTTAGGATGTTGGGGAATGCTGGGCGCCCGACAAAATCCAAGAGCAGGGTCAGGAATCCCCTTCTGCCCCAGTGGATCGGTGACCAGCAGACAAAGACGTAAGAATCCAGCAAAGTTTCAAAAGACTTTACTCACACTTGTTCTGGCATACAATCCAACAATAGGAAAACCCCAGACTTTAGGGTTCCTAGCTGGGGCCGGCCACGTGTAGGTTTAGAACCCTAGGCCAAGATGGCTGCCACCATGTGCTAAGGCCTAACAGGGAAGAGAATGGAAAGGAGAGCAGAGGGAGTAGGCGAAAAAGCAGAAGACCAAAAGCGCAAAGGGCTATAGCTTTTAGAGCCCAGACTGCCCACATCAACGGAAAGCAGTTAGGGTCAATCCTCCTTAGGGAACTTCTCCCAGGACCTCATCTAGCCCCATTGAATGTTAATATTGCCCAGAGACTCACAGTTGTGCCGCTCATCCCTCGTGGAGCAACCCATGGAGCCATGGAGGGTGGTAAATGGCTCGGCCCCTGGCCAAGTCCAACATAACTCCAAGGGTCAGCAGACACGTGCAGAGGTGGCTCTGCCGGTGGACTTGGAGTGGGGACCAGGGCTCCTTCCACCATCTGCCCACCTCCATGTCCCAGCAGGCATGGCTATGGGCCCGCAGCCATCACAACCAGCAAAGCTGGACAAGAGACAGACCAGACTCTCAGCTGCTCCAGAGCATGGCCGCAGAGCAGCTGCACAACAAACTTAGACAATAATAATAAAGGTTAGGGCCGGAGCGATAGCACAGCGGGTAGGGCGTTTGCCTTGCATGCGGCCTACCGGGGTTCCATCCCTGTCATCCCATATGGTCCCCCGAGTACCGCCAGGAGTAATTCCTTAGCAAAGAGCCAGGAGTAAAGCCTGAGCATCGCCAGGTGTGATCCAAAAAGCAAAACAAAACAAAAAAGTTAGGACCAGTTCCTTTCCAGGATCTTACACATTTATACACTGTAATGTGTTGGATGACAGGCCTAGCTAGCTTGGGAGCTTTGCTGCTTTGTCCACTCACAGCTTAATCTATTTACATGTTCTTAAGCCAGGGCTCATACTAATGAGATCTCTCTTCTATGTTAACACTGATGGAGGGTGTGGCAGTTACACCTGTCTGTGAATAAGTAACTTCTGACTTATTATTATACATCTACTAAGACTTCTATGTCTTCTAGATTTGGCACAGCTCCTCTTTAAACCCATTGGACCCAGTGTGGGACAGTTAGAATTTACCAGGAGACTACCACCTTGGCTATGTTGAGACTATCATTTAAGATTATTTGAAGGATCACACTTGCCCTCAAGCAGGCAAGCGTGACCCTTTCAGTATATGGAGAACAAGATACTCAGAATCACCCTGGTGCAGATGATAAATAAGAAGGACTTTGTGGGTACCATCTAGATTACATGAAGCCCATGAAATTAAGATGTATTATTTTATACCAACCCCTCTCTCCAGTATTTTACATAAGAGATCATCTCGGAAGAAGGGATTAGTCCTTGGTGCAATCCTTTGTTTATACCTATAATAGGGTGTGGCACAACCCTTCTACACTCTTCTATCTAAAAGCTGTTTAGGGTTCTTTGTTTACAAACCCTCCCTGAAGTTAGGATTACTTTGGTGTATATAAGGGAACTGACTTGAGGTACTCTTCCCTTTTTGGTAGGTCTCTCTCTTGGGTGAGATCCTCTCTTTGGTGGGACTCCTTTCTGGTAGGACTCTTTGGTAGGACTCTCTCTGGTGGATCTCTCTCTTGTGGGATCCTCTTTGGTGGGAGACTTGGGTTCTTGTGTATGGTCTACATTCTGTCCAGAGCTAAGGTCTTCCATATATAGGATTGCGGTTGTAGAGCTTTTTGTACTATTAAAAGCCTTTTAGGAACTGCACTGGTCTCATGAGTTTTCATCCGTTCCGGTGACCTCGGAGGTAGAGAGAACTTCTGTCCTGGTAGAGTTGGGGACCCCAGCGGTCCCTGACAGTAATAATCATTGTAGTTTTAACAAACTGGGGAGGCTGATGGGGAATGGGGAATTGTAGGGTCAGACTAGAGCTCACCATGGAATATACACATAGAGACTTACATCGTAAACCGTAAATATCTGTAAGACAAGCCACAATGTGTAAGAGGAGAGAGAGAAATACAGAGAGAGAGAGAGAAGGTGCCTTCTATAGGGGCAGGCTGGGGTTGGGTGGGAGGGAGTGTGGGGACATTGGTGGTAGGAATGGAGCACTGGTGGAGGGATGGGTGCTGGAACATTGTATTATAGAGACCGAATATGAACATCTTTGTAATTGTATATCTCATGGTGATATAATAAAAAATAAATGTTAATATTTCCCAGCCAAGATCTACGTTGGAAGTGCCCCTGCAGGGTAGAGTGGGGGAAGAACATGTATCTGTACCAAAGGATATTCTATAGTCAGGTATATAATTCTCCTTGCATTTATTTTTTAAAAAACTGCGACTAGGTAGTAGGTAGGAGGGTCTGCTACAGTGAAATATTTGATTTATTAAAAAGAAAGAGGTTTAGAGTAAGAGAATTAAAGATAGCTTTAATTAAAGAGGCAAGTATATATAGTAAGTGGGATACTTTAGGGGATACATATTTCTTTTTAAAAATATTTCATTATACCACCGTGAGATATACAGTTACAAAGATGTTCATAGGATGTTCATATTTGGGTTGGTCATACATTGTTCCAGCAGCCATCCCTCCACCAGTCCCCATTTCCCACCACCAATGTCCCTGATTCCCTCCCTCCTCCCTAGCCTGCCTCTGTGGCAGGTTTCTTAATTTCTTTCTCTATCTCTCTCTTTCTCTTTTCCTTCCCTTCCACATTGTGGATTACAATAAGAGGTTGTCATATATATCTTTTTTGCCTGTATTTAATGCTCAGTTCTAGGTTGGTATCAGCACTTTTTGTCGGGGCGCTCCGCCGGGTCCCGACAGTGCCGGGAAGCGAAGTTCCCTTCTACCTCCGGGCCGGCGAGGAATGGATGAACACTCAGGAATCCTATGCAGTTTTAAAAGGCTTTACTTATCACAGGTTCAGGCATACAAATCAGCAAAAGGAAAAACCCGATGCTTAGGATTCCAGGCTAGAACCCCAGCCACGTGTAGGTCAAGATGGCGACCACCACGTGTAAAAAGCTTTGTGAAAGGAGAAGAAAACTTCCAAGCAGGGCGACCGCTCACAGCGAGCAACAGCCCCCAAAGAAGAGCGCGAGAGTGAAAACCGGCTAGTTTATACCCCTGCAACTCAGACCTTCCTCCCATTGTTATGGAAAGCAGGGAGGGTCCAATGCCCTTAGGTAATCCCTCCCTGCATCTCACCTAGGGCCTTTACTGTGCTAATGTTTTGAGCCAAATGCAGCGGCCCTTAAAGGAGTCCTGCAACACTTTCAACAATTATTAGCACACTGTTCCATTTTCTCTTTTACCTAGCTTCTGACTCCCACACGTTTGTGATAATTTCCACCTTTGACAAGACCTCCTATTCCATGTTTCGCCTGACCTTGGATATTGGTATCATAATATATACATATATACATTTATGTCATGCAAATAAATGCAGTCATTCTATATCTGTCTCTCTCTTTCTGGCTAATTTCACTCAACATGATCCTCTCCATGTCCATTCATTTATAGGCAAATTTCATAACTTCATTTTTTCTGACAGCTGCATAGTATTCCGTTGTGTAGGTATACCAAAGTTTCTTTATCCAGTCATCGATTCTCGGGCACTCTGGTTGTTTCCAGATTCTGGCTATTGTGAATAATGCTGCTATGAACATAAAAGTAGGGATGGTGTTTCCGCTGCATATTTTTGGCTTCCCGGGTATATTTCCAGGAGTGGTATGGCTGGGTCAAATGGGGAGTTCAATTTCTAGTCTCTGGAGGAATGTCCATATTGTTTTCCAGAAAGGTTGTGCCAGCCGGCATTTCCACCAACAATGGATGAGTGTCCCCTTTTCCCATATCCACGCCAGCACTTGTTGCTGTTGCTCTTTGAATATGTTCCAGTCTCTGTGGTGTAAAGTGGTATCTCATTGTTGTTTTGATTTGCATCTCTCTGATGATTAGTGATGATGAGCATTTTTTCATATGCCTTTTGGCCATTCGAATTTCTTCCTTGCTGAAGTTTCTGTTCATTTCTTCTCCCCATTTTTTGATGGGGTTATTTGTTTTCTTCTTGTAAAGTTCTACCAGTGCCTGATATATCCTGGATATTAACCCCTTATCAGATGGGTATTGGGTGAATATTCCTTCCCATTCTGTGGACTGTCTTTGTATCTTAGTCACTGTTTCTTTTGAGGTGCAGAAGCTTTTTAGTTTCATGTAGTCCCATATGTTTATCTTTTCTTCTAGTTGCTTTGTTAGTGATGTTTCATCTTTAAAGATGCCTTTGAGCTTGATTGTTTTTGAAGACAGGCATCCTTTTTGTCGCTTTTTCTTTCTCGGTATTCTTCGAGCAATCATGAACCTATATAGGTATCAAGGTATCATGTATCATGTATCAAGGTATCAAGGTATCATGTATCATGTATCAAAGTATCATGTATCATGTATCAAGGTATCAAGGTATCACGTATCAAGGTATCAAGGTATCATGTATCAAAGTATCATGTATCATGTATCAAGGTATCAAGGTATCATATATCATGTATCAAGGTATCAAGGTATCATGGACCTTAATAGGCATCAAGGACCTGTTAAGAAAAAAGTCCAGTGGATTAGAATAACTGGTAGAAGGCCAGAGATATAGGACAGTGGATAATGCACTTGCCTTGCACTCGGGTGACCTAGGTTTCATTCCTTGGTCTGAGATTGAGGCTTGATCAGTTGATCACTTGATATCCCATTATTCGTCCATTTGCTCGAGCGGGCACCAGTAACATTTCCATTTGACCCTATCACGTGCCACTGTAGCCCAATGGCATCTGGTTGCTTCAGGAATACAAAGAGCCTCAAACCGTTCATTCAGGGTCTTGATGAAGAAATCTGACCATCTTGTAGGTGGGCGAACATGTGATCTTTTGACATCCAGTGGGATCCAGTCGGTAATGGCTCTAGTCCAGCGGTTGTCTCCAAATCGCATTACATGTCCAGCCCATCTGATTTTCGATGCTTTGGCAAATGAGACAGCGTCCCTGACTCTGGAACAGCGACAGAGGCTAGAGATTTAGGCTAGGGTTGGGTAATGTGGCTCAAATGGTAGAGACCTAGGTTTGACTCATTGCCCTTTTTAGTACTATGAGGAGAGAACTGAACATAGAGCCAGGAGGAAACCTTGAGCAATAGCCAGGTGGGATCTCAAAATAAAAGCAACCACCATAAACCAAACAAAAGTAGATTTGCTGTTTTCTACCAATTGGCTATATTTACTTGCTCTCAAGTAGGTTAATGATTGATGATTTGAACACACTTGCTTCTGTATCATCACTGAAGTGCAGAATACACAAGGAAACATTTGATTTTTAATGCATTCAATTTGTTCTTGTATTAAAATATTTCCCAGATATTAGTATTCCTCTCACTTTTTTTTTTTGGGTCACGCCTGGCGATGCTCAGGGGTTACTCCTGGCTCTTCACTCAGGAATTATTCCTGGCGGTGCTGGGGGTGGGGGACCATATGGGATGCTGGGGATCGAACCTGGGTTGACCACATGCAAGGCAAACTCCTACCCGCTGTGCTATCGCTCTGGCCCCTCCCCATTTCACTTTAGTCCTAGCTTACTCAGAAGCAGAAGCTAGCTATTTTTGTTTTTGTGTGTCTTTGTGGGTCACACTCGCCTACGCTCGGGGTTACTCCTGGCTTTTCTTTTTTTTATAATTTTTTATTACACCACCTTTAGACATACAGTTACAAGATGCCCATGCTTGAGTTTTGGTTCTATAGTATTTCAACACCCATCCCTCCACCCATGCACATCTCCCATCACCAATGTCCCCACCTCCCTCCCCCTCCCACAGCCCACCTCCATGGTAGGTTCTGTATCTCCTCTCTTTCTCTCTATCACTCCCTCCTGCCTATCTTTCCTACACATCGTGGAATGTAGTATATTCTAGGACATGATTTTTTTTTTTTTTTTTGCTTTTTTGGGTCACACCCGGCAATGCTCAGGGGTTTCTCCTGGCTCTGCACTCAGGAATTACTCCTGGCGGTGCTCGGCGGACCATATGGGATGCCGGGATCGAACCGGGCCAGCATGGGCCGGCTGTGTGCAAGGCAACGCCCTACCCACTGGGCTATCGCTCCGGCCCTCTAGGACATGATTGATTCCACTAGTTTGATGGACTAGGGAGCCTCATGGTCAGCTGAGCTAGGGGAGACCTGAGTGCCAGCTGAGAGCTGACTTCCACTTCTGGGAGCCGCCTACCTGGGCTCAAACTTGGCTACTCTGTTAATCTGGTCTTGAGATCAGCATCTCTCCTGGGCACGTTCTGATGTGCTGCAGTATCCGGACAGCTAAAGTGGCGTCTATTGTGGTGGGCAAGTCTCATCCGGCTGCTTCTGGGACCCCCAGAGGTGATGGGCCCACTCCCAAAACCCAGCTGTCCTCCTGGGAGCCTCATGGTCAGCTGGGCGAGGGGAGAGCTGGCATTCAGCACTCCCCGTTGCGTTTGAGGCTCTGCATGCTATGGTTGGTCACCATTCTCCTGGCTTTTCACTCAGTAATTACTCCTGGCGGTGCTGGGGGACCATGTGGGCTGCTGGGTATGGCCACGTGCAAGGCAAATGCCCTACCTGCTGTACTGTCGCTCCTGCCCCCTAAAGGTAGCTATTTTTACTCATTCTTGATATGTTCAGTCATTCACATATCATCCTAAAATACCTATCATAGGGGGCCGGAGCGAGAGCACAGTGGGGGGCGGCATTTTTCTTGCATGCGGTGGACCCGAGTTTGATCCCCGGCATACCATGTTCCCCAAGCACCACCAGGAGTTATTACTGAGCTAAGAGCCAGGAGTAACCCCTGAGCATTGCCGGGTGTGACCCCAAAAACATAAATAAATGAATAAATAAATAAATACATAAAAATAATATACGCACGATAGTTTGTTACTTATAGGGAATGTGAAAATAATGATTACACTCACATTTCACCAGAGCTAGTACAGACAGTTATTCCTTTGTCTCAGATTTGTATAAGGTCAGTGATATTTCCTTGCATTTGAGGGAGTGTGAACCTGAACTCCTAAAACATATACAACGTGGACTGTCTCGAGGAAGGTGCTCATACATTGGGAGCTGTGGCAAAGACTCTAGTACTTTTCTTCCACACACTTATTTGCCAGATGGTGTCACACAGCATGGCTCTTTGGCAGGCAGGTGTGATCATGTCCTATAGGGGGCTGAAGAAGTGATGAGGTTTTCGTGGGTTTCTGACCCTTTCCCAGTGCACCTCCCTCTGGGTGTGTGGGGACAAGGCCACGAGCCTTCTAGAAGTGCTCAAATGGAACAGTGCCTGTGGGCTCATAGCATGACAGAAGAGATTCAGATCTGGGGCCTTGGGCTACTCTATCATCCTGGGGGTGATGGAAAATCAAATTCTATGAAGCTCAAGTTACCGTTTCTGTCCTAGTGGATGTAAATGTAACTTTAAGGAAATCCCACTTCCCCATTAGTTGAGATTAACTTTATAGATTAAAGATTTAAAATTATACATCTTTATTGATCGGCTTGGTGATCAATATACATCTTTATTGATCAGACCTAGTGGTGCTCGGGGTCAATCCTGGCTCTATGCAAAGGGTTGATCCAAAGGTGCTCAGTATTTTTAAGAATATAAAAGGGTCTCGTAGAATTTTATGTATGTATATGTGTTAGCCTATCCTCTTCCCTTTACTGTTGCTGTTGTGATGACTGGGGCTGTATAATCACTGGATGTGGTTCTCACACATTATTAAATTTTCTGTCCTCTTCTCCCTGAATTCTGGGATCAAGGGTGATCTAGGCATCTCTACTACATTACATTTCCTCACCTATTTATTCTCTACACCACTGGTGAGATCACCTCATGTTTGTTTCTCTTCTAGCTCACTGCACTCAACATGATATCTTCAAGTTCCAAAAGCAGTTAATGGCAAATACAGCAAATGCAGCCAGTGGCAAGATTTTTTTTCCATTCCTTGCTGGTGCATTGTATATATATACAGAATCTTCAATAACCCATTCATCTGTTACTAGACACCTAGGTTGATTCCTTATCTTAGCTATTGTCCGAAGTATAGCAATGAATACTGTATGCATATATATATGTTCTTTTGAGTGAATTTTAGTTTTGTCTTGAGGTAGCTTCCCCAAAGGGGAATTGCTGGATTATATGGCAGCTCAACTCTAAGTATCCTAAGGACTCTTCGTACTGTTTTCCACAGAGGTTGAGCCAGCCGTGCATGGGAGATCCATTTCACCACATCCCTGCCGACAGATCGTTCATACTATTTTTGATATGTGCCACTGAGAAGGAATACTTTCATCAGTGATGATTAATTGGTTAAGGCAATACTTGAAGAGTCCTTTGCAACTAATTCCTTTCAAGTAGTCTAAATCTAACAACCTGCCAGAGAGCTAAGTATGAATATTTTAATTAAAGAGGAATTAGAATAACATGTCTCTGTACTAACGGAGTCGAATAATAGATAATAGATAAATGGAGATAATAGATAAATAATAGATAAATGGAGCCGATACTGTTCTGTTTTTTGAGAAGTCACCGAAGCAAGAGGTTGAAGAACCTGGGGTTCTGGGGGCAGAGTGGGGAAAAGCACGGGGAACACAGGGAGAGGGTCAGGAGGAGATGAGGACCTGGGATGACGAGTTTAGGGCTTGGGATGTGAGGGGGCAGAAAAAGGGCAGAAATAATGTTTCCAGATAAGGGGTAAGGGTGGTCTGGGGTTGTCTGGACCCCTGGCTCTCTCCTCTCTTGCTTCTTTGAAGCTGGGCACGTAGTCGGGGGTGGAGCCTGTCGCTTGCCAGTGGGACAAAGGGAAGGCCTGGAGTGTTCGGAAGGACGTGGGCGGGGCCCACCTGCGGCTGGGCGTGGCTGCCGTGGCCGCCCCACGCCAGGCCGGTGGGCCGCGGCGGCCGCGTGCACTTCCGGGCGTCACCTGCAGAGGGCGCGGGCGGCTGGGCCGCCGGCGGCGACTCGGAGCGGAAGGAGCGCGGCGCTCCCCCACTCGCCCGTCGCCGCCATGAAGGCCGTGGTGCAGCGCGTCACCCGGGCTAGCGTCACAGGTCAGTCGGGCGGGGCCGGGCACGGGAGGAGCCACCCCTGACCCGAGCTCGGCTGTCCCCGGCCGCCCCCGCGAGGGTCCCCGGCCGGCGAGACGCCCGCTGGGTAGCCCGGGCCGCTCCTCCGGGTCCCCGCGGCCCTGCGAGGGCGCATCCACGGCAGCGAGCGCTGTCCACGTGTGCGGCGGGCCCGGCGCCCCCCAGGACCGCCTTTGCGGTCTGACAGGCGGTCCGAGCCGTCACCGCTGTCTGTCCGTGGTGCCCCGGAGCATCCCGGCGGGGCCGTCTTCAGCGGCTCTGCACGGACGGCGCCTAGGGCGTCCCGGGCTGCCCTCGCCCCCGGCCAGGTTCCCGTCGTCGTGCGCGGCGCTTCCTGGCGAGCCCCCGCCCCGAGCGAGCCCCCGCCCCCGCCCCGAGCGAGCCCCCGCCCCGAGCGAGCCCCCGCCCTGAGCGAGGCCCCCCGCCCCCGCCCCGAGCGAGCCCCCGCCCCCGAGCGAGCCCCCCCCCCCCGCCCCCCCCGCCCCGAGCGGGCCCCCGCCCCCCCCCCGAGCGGAGCCCCCCGCCCCGAGCGAGCCCCCCGCCCCGAGCGAGCCCCCGCCCCGAGCGAGCCCCCCGCCCCGAGCGAGCCCCCCGCCCCGAGCGAGCCCCCGCCCCCGCCCCGAGCGAGCCCCCGCCCCGAGCGAGCCCCCCGCCCCGCCCCGCACAGGTGGGAGCGCTGTGTATCCTTGCACGGCTGTGGCGGCTCGTGAGCCCCAGTCGGTGCCCGTGTTCTTCGCCGCGGGACCGGCTCCTTGGGCAAAGCTTCGCCAGGGTGGAGCCAAGCCTGTCCGAAGACTTCGGGATCCAGCCTTTCTCTCTTCCAGGTTTCCGGTGGACCAAGCCCCGGGCCACTCATGATCTCGGCAGTCCAGCTTGCAGCCCACGGGTGTCCGATTGATTAACTTTGATAATGTAGTCGTTCAAAACACACTCCAAGACAATAAAGACATTAAAAGTTATCCAAGAGGCACCTTTTATGATTTTTTGGGGGCCACGCCCATCAGTGCTCAGGGCTTACTCCTCTCCACCATCGCTTCTGGCGTGCTCTGGGGACTGTGGGGGGGCGGGAATCAACCCGGGGCTGCCTGCAAGGCAGTTCTACCTCGTGTGCCGCCTTGCTGAACCCAGCGGTACCTTTTCATGGTCTCTGGTTTTGTTGGCAGAATTACGATGCTTCTGCCCATGTAATTTCAGGTATGCGTTTCAGCCACAGAACTACATTTAAAAGCTATAACATCTTGGAGGAAACAGCCAGGCCAGCAAGACTGTGTATTGTGTTCGAGACTCTACTCTCCAACTTTGTTTAGTGATTTTTGTGCTGTTCTGAAAACTGGCCTTGGATAGGGTTCTGGAGTAATAGGGACTATAGGAGTACTGAGATTTGGTTTTTGGGCCACGCCTAATTGTGTTCATGGCTAACTTCTGCCTTACGGCGGGGATCAAATGTGATGCTAGACATTGGGTCCAGGAGAGAGATGAATCTTTTTTTTTGCTTTTTTGGGTCACATCTGGCAGTGCTCAGGGTTACTCCTGGCTCTGCACTCAGTGGATTATACTCCTGGCTCTGCACTCAGTGGATTATACTCCTGGCCGTGCTCAGTGGACCATATGGGATGCCAGGGATCGAACCTGCTTGGCCGTGTGCAAGGCAAACGCCCTACCTGCTGGACTCCGGCCCCGAGATAAGAATCTTACCTGTAGTACTATTTCGCTGACTGCTGCTATTTGGCCAGTTGACTTGTTTGTTTTTATTTTTACCTTATTTATTCACATATTTATTTATACATATTTATTCATTTATTTTTGCTTTTTGACTCACACACCAGCGATGCTCAGTGGTTACCCGGGCTCTGCGCTCAGGAATTACTCCTGGTGGTGTTCGGGGCATTATATGGAATGCCACGGATTGAGCTGGAGTGTAAGGCAAGCACCTTACAAGATTACAAGCACCTTACAAGATTCAGCTGAGTGTAAGGCAAGCACCCACCTGCTATACTATCAGTTTGGCCCCACTTTTTATTTTTATTGCTTGGCTTTTTTGGAGCACACCCAGCAGTGTTCAGTGGTTACTCCTGGTTCTGCACTCAGGAATTACTTCTGGCAGTGCTGGGTGGTGGGGTGGTTACTCCTGGCTCTGCACTCAGAAATCATCCTGGCGAACTGTATGGAATGCTGGGGATTGAACCTGGTCAGCGGTGAGCAAGGCAAACGCCTTCCCAGCTGTACTATCTCTCCCCCACTCCTGGGTTGATTTTTAAACAGTTTTCAGCATATTTCAGTTAATTTTTTAAGTTTACTTTGAACATTTATAGATGAAACTTTTTTTCACTTGAAAATATTTGCTTTGTGTGGTCATTGTCAGTAAGTAAAGGGGAGAGCTTATCCCCTCACCCTTCTTGGTTGGTGCGCTGGTGTCACACATTTCTTAGTTTTCACACTTGGTGTGGTGTGGCGTGGATTGCACACTTGGTTATTGGGGTGCTGAGGATCACATCTAGAGATTACACCTTGGGCCTGTGGCGTGGTAATGGGCATCCAAGTCAGGGCCTCAAGCTCGTAAGGCAGGAATTGGGGCCACGAACTGTGAGAATTTTAAATTTGATCCTTTCTCTCCTGAACTTTTCATCCTGTTGAAAATATGTAGTCTGTGAGATTCTCTGATTAGAGTTTGAGTACTTTTAGTTTATCATTATGTTGTGTGGTCTTGGTTAGAAGCAGAGCAATCTGCATTTAAATAAAGCTTAATTATGTGAAAATGTTAATAATTTGGTGTCAATAAAATGGGCTTCTCAGTTTTTCCTGTTAAATCAAGGAAATTAGCAAATTGCAACAAAAAAGATTTTCTCATTTCTTCTGAATGTGGCTGACTTCCTTGAAAAGTGGCTGTACCCAAATGGCATTTTAAAATGTCATTTCCTAGTTTATGGTTGGGACAATGTATAAGAATTAGGGGGCTATGTTTTATTATGTTTATTTATTTCACTTTAGGAGATTGATTTGACTCATTTTGATGCTGTAGCATGGTTATTGTGAAAATCTAATTTGAAAAAGCTTTGTTCTGGGACATTTCAAACATTCCTTTGTTTACACAGATGGAATGGTACAATAACTATGTTTCAACACTCAGCATCAGTAATAAAATCCCTGTAGTGTCATAAGCTAGAATTTTATGGAAGAGAATCATGAAAATGGCTGAATATGTTAATTGGGTAAAGGTCTTTGGTTGATTCTACTCATATGTGGAAAATGATCAAATAATATTCAAGCTTGTAGTCTTTTGTCTAAAATGGTAATTCTCAGTTTTTCTCTTGTGGAAATTAATTTACTTGGTTGATCAATAAATGCTTGCGATCAGAGGTAACTACAAGAGTATGCCACCCACAAGACAGAGCCTGGCAAGCTACCCATGTCGTATTTGATATGCCAAATACCAGTAACAATTATAGACCTCATTCCCATGACCTGTTGTAATGGTTTGAGGCTCTTTATGTTCCTGGACCAAGCAGATGCCCTTGGGCTCTACTAGCATGAGACAGGACATAATGGAGATGTTGCTGGTGCCCGCTCGAGCAAATCGATGATGAACGGGAAGATAGTGATACAGTAATAATAAAATTTATTTCTTTTTTCTTTATTTTTGATTTTTGGGCCATACCTGCCTATGAAAATTAATTTGTAATAATAAACAATTTATTCATTTATTGGTTTTGGGGCCATACCCAGCTGTGCTTAGGGCTTACTCCTGGCTCTGCACTCAGGGATCACTCCTGGCAGGCTTTACAGAACCATGTGTGCTGGGGATCAAACCCAGGTTGGCCGTGTGCAAAGCAAGTGACTTACCCACTGGACTATTACTCTTGCTCCATAATTGATAAAAGTTTTGATAAGTATGCTAGGTAGTTTTGTTTCTGTCTTTACTTCCATTAACTTCTTTTCATTTTTTATTTGAATTGTCAAATTAAGACTATCCACAATATCTGCTTCAAATCCATACCTCTCTGGCCCCCAGGGAAGCTCTATTCTTACCCTTTGGAGAAAGCTCCAGACTGTTTTCTGTTGAGGCTGAACCATCTACCGTGGAAGAGTTTCTTCCCCCACCGCCCGCCAGCACCAGGTGTTTCTACACATCTTGATGTGTTCGTCTCACTGGTGTGAGGTGATGAGAATCATTTTTGTGCGTGTGTGGCATAGATCAATGATTGAAAAGGGTTTGGAAAGTTGAGGTGTGGGGCAGAAGAGAAGGGTTTGTGGGGACTGTGGGAGAAGTTGACTAGCACTCTGGTGGCGAGGGGGCAGTGACACTATACACCTAAAGCGTTAACGCTGCGTTTCAATTCAGTGTTCACAGAGTAAAATGACAGGTGTTACATTCATCATTAACACTTTTTGATTCTGTTTTATATAGCTTGATTATGCTATACTCTATAAATGTTAATATGTTTTAATTTAGTATTAATGTCAACCATTGTGCTCAGCAACTTAAAAACACTTAGAACTCATGCCCTCCCACCAAATAGTCCCCAGAGTTGGCACTCACTGACTTAGACTGTGCTCTGCCGGGAAGTTAAAGAAGTTGACAACTTGAAGCTTCATATCGAAATGGTAGTTTTTAACATATATTTCACCCCTGTGATAAATAGAAATATAAATTATTTGCTTTTATGATATAAAGATTTCCATATAAAGATTTCCATCTTATGCTGTGTGTTGTGTTATCAGATTTGCTGGTTTCCAAGAAAAGCAGGCATCTCTTTTCTGAGAATTAATATAGCCGAACTGAATTCTCTGGGAGAAAAAAAAAGCTTGTTTTCTATAGCTGGACAGGCTTGCTTATAGGAAATTTCAGGTGACTTGAACAAGGAAACAGATTAAAATGTAGCCCCAAAATCTTGCTGAAGGGTTTAGTTTGTAACTCATTCCAGGTACAGAGTCGGAATGGCCATTTACGGTGCTGGAGCAATAGTATAGGGTAAGTGCTTGCCTTGCACAGGCCGACTCGGATTTGATCCCCAGCAGTACATATATAGTCCCCTGAACCTCGGCCAGCAGTGATTCCTGAGCACAGAACCAGGAGTGAGCCCTCAGCACAGCCAGGTGTGTCCACAAAACAAACCAGAATGAACCTTAATTATGACCATCTTACTCCAATTATGTCGCTTCTCTTAGTTTTGAAACCTACCCATTGCCAAAGAAATTGTAAGAAGTGTGTGATGCCTAAACATTCTTATGGTTACTTAGCATGCTTCAGGAACCTTTTTGGTTCTGAGTTCTTTTTTTTCTTTTGTTTCCTTTTCAGTTGTGGGTGAGCAGATAAGTGCTATTGGACAGGGCATTTGTGTGTTACTGGGAATTTCTTTGGAAGATACGCGAAGGAGCTGGAACACATGTAAGATGTAGATTGCTTCTTTTGGTGTGGGAGGGCCCTACCTAGTGCTGAGGCGTGCTCCTGGGGTGGAGTTTGGGGGGTCACCTGCAGTAATGCGGCTGTTTGCCCTGGGCCTCCACATGCAAATGAGCTCGCCAGCCCTTGGAGCTCTCCGTGTGGGCCAAGATGCACACGTCTGAGTTACTGTTGCTTGGCTGGTGTGTGTGTGTTGGCTCTGCTGCGGCTCTTTCTGTTTGTCTCACTGTACATCCATCAGGGAACTTCTGAAGTATCGCTTTGTCTCCATAGTGAACTTGCCACTTTCTATATGTTCTTTTAACAGAGTATGGTTACTTTTATGCTTTCTTTAAAGTAGTTTGTTTTTTGATTTTGGTCTTTGTGCCATACAGAGTAGCGCTCAGGGGGGCTGCGCTTTGGTGCTGAGGGAGCTATGCCCAGCAGTGTCTCTGGGGGACTGTGGTGTCAGGGAAGGAACTCAGGGCTCTTACATACAAAGTGTACACTCCAACTTTTTGAGACATCTCCTTGACCCATATCTAAGGAAGCCAAGGAAGAGAAATTTGTTATGAGTCACCCACAATGTCAGCGAACAGGAGCACAATTAACCTCTGCCCCATTTTGCTTATCTATCCGCAAATCACATTGTAAATGCAAGACCCAAGGATTTCATTTTTTTTAAAATTTTTTAATTTTAATTTTTTTGAATTTTTATGTTTTTTGCTTTTTTGGGTCACACCCGGCAATGCTCAGGGGTTACTCCTGGCTCTGCACTCAGGAATCACTCCCTGGCGGTGCTCGGGGACCATATGGGATGCCGGGATCGAACCTGGGTTGGCACAGGCCGGCCACGTGCAAGGCAAACGCCTTACCCGCTGGGCTATCGCTCCGGCCCTCATTTTTTTTTTTTTTAATTTGAGCACTCTAACCTGTGCAGGGCTTACACTTTTTTTTTATTGTTGGGTCACACCGGTAATGTTCAGGGGTTATTCCTGGCTCTACACTCCAGGATTACTTCTGGTGGTGCTTGGAGGACCATATGGGATGCCGGAGATTGAGCCCAGGTCAGCTGTGTGCAAGGCAAACACCCTACCCGCTGTACTATTTCTCTGGCCCCCGACTGACACATTCTTATTCTTATTTTTTTTATTTATTCATCTATCTATCTATCTATCTATCTATCTATCTATCTATCTATCTATCTATCTATCTATCTATCTATCTATCTATCTATCTATCTATCTATCTATCTATCTATCTATCTATCTATCTATCTATCTATCTATCTATCTATCTATCTCTCTCTCTCTCTCTCTATCTATCTATCTATCTCTATCATATGTCTATCATCTATCTATCATCTCTCTCTCTCATCTATTGCTTTTTGGGTCATACCCGGCAATGCTTAGGGGTTTCTCCTGGCTCTGCACTCAGGAATTACTCCTGGCAGTGCTCGGGGGATCATATGGGGATGCTGGGGATCGAACCTGGGCGGCACGGGCTGGCAGCGCAAGGCAAACACCCTACCCACTGGACTATCGCCCGGTCCCCTGATTCATTTTTAAAATCCTCAAATTGGTCTTTGTCCACAGAGGGTCTGGGACTCAGGTTAACTTATTTTCTTGATAACACTGGCCTGTCCTTTGCCTTCCCGCCATGCGTTAGAGCCAAGTCTGTGATCACACAACAATCTCCCTCTCTGTTGAGGATGGCGGTTCACCGAGCTGACTCTTCACGGTATGAGAGGACAGTTAAACAAAAATTGGTTTTCATGAGATGGTACGCGCGCAACACACACACACACACACACACTCACGCCGCACACACACACACACACACACACATACATAAGCCTGAGTTTGAACTAGGAACCGAGGCTACCTGACCTGGAGGTTCACACTGTTCGTTGGCAAAGCGTGGGGAATGTGGGCCGGAGCGATAGCCCAGCGGTAGGGCGTTTGCCTTGCACGCGGCCGCCCATGTCGGCCCGGTTCGATCCCGGCATCCCATATGGTCCCCGAGCACCGCCAGGAGTGATTCCTGAGTGCAGAGCCAGGAGTAACCCTGAGGCATCGCCGGTGTGACCCAAAAAGCAAAAAAAAAAAAAAAAAAAAAATGGGGAATGTATGATTGTTGTTGCCTGACAAACTCTTCTTAGGTTCTCAGTCGCTTCTCCTGTGTTCAACCTCGCTGCTGGCACCAAGTTGCACAGTTATCTGCTCTGCTTGGATCTGTCTGTCCTCCTTCCGGGTATAACTCTGAACCTGAGTCTAACTGTACACAGTTGCTCCTTACTGTACTCAGTTGTTCCTTTAGTATTAGATTGAAAATCAGACTTGGAACCCAGTTCCTGCCAGCGTATTGGTGATCAATGAGACTGTCCATACCAGTTCAGGATGATAGTGCTTTACGTGTTTGCTTGCTTGCTTTTGGGGTGCTATCCTAGAGAAGCCGAGGGACTTTGGGGCTGTACCTGGTGGTGTTTGGAAGCCACGTGGATGCTATGGATTGAACCTGGGGTCTTGCGTATGCCAGGTATGTGGTCTAGTCCTTTGAGTTGTTGCACTTGCCTGGGATGATTTACCAGGGTTTTCTGTCACTTGAGTCAGTTGACTTGTGACAACAGGTGCTCTGGATTTGAATATCTTAGGAGATTTAGAGGGTAGGGGAGGAGGTGGATGAGTAGTGCCCAGCACATAGGGCATGCGTATGTCTTTACTCCATGTGGAGTGTTCGGAGATGCTTCTAGCATCATCCAAAAAGTTGGCTTTGAAGTGGTGAAATTTTAATTTTTGTTTAGCTTTGGAGCCACACCCTTTTGCACTCATAGTTCTCTGCTCAGAGATTATTGGCTTTGCACTCAGGATCACTCCTGGTGGGGCTCCAGGACACTATGTGGAGATTGAAACTAGTGGGCTGTGTGCTAGGCAAATGCCCTGCTCACTGTACTACCTGGCTCTAAAATTTAAATTTTGTACAGGTAGTTCTTTGTTATGTTTCTGGAATTTGACCGTGTTCATGTTACCTGGTCATCTTCCTTGCCAAGGAAATCCTTTATTGACCACATGTGGAAGGAGAGCCCCTTTTGGGTCTTAAGGATCATCCTGGCAAGTTGTCATCGTTAGAATTTATTTCCTCAGATCTTCGTTTGGGGAGGCCATGATGCTCAGGAGGTGCCGGGTCTTATCCTGACAGTTCAGGGCAGCTGGGCGGACAGTTCCAGTGAGGAACTGAAGACACAGTGTTGCTTTGGGTCAGTGGTGCCAGGGACACATGGCCCACCAGGGCATGCTCTGAGACTTCATGGTCACAGCCGCAGGACTGGGACCCTCTGGCTATACCTGGCCATGCTATGGCACTGCATGGTTCTGTGAGATTGAGCTGGATAGAGCTGCATGCAGGCGTGCGCTTGAGCCTCGGAGACCCCTGCTCTCCTCACGTCTTTATGCGTTTGCATTGACTATGCATTTTTACTATGGAACATCCTGAGTTGTTCATTTTGAGTAGCTGAATACAAGACGATTGTCATTGATCTAGTTGTAAAGGTACTAGTAAAGTTCAAATGAGACCTATGCTTTGACATAGCACCAAGGGTTGTCTGAGCTCCACTTCTTCTGGCTGTTGCAGAATTGGAGGGACTGACAGAAATGAAGGAACTCCCACACACACTCTGGAGTAGCACTGTCATGAACCCATATTGCATGTAATGAAACTGTCCAGTAGTTGAATAAGAAACTGGCCTAAAGACACACCTGCTATAAGTGATGGTTTTAGCCTTTTGCCTTTATTTGGCAGGATGCCAGTGACATTTATGGGTACCGAGTTCCAGGGTACCAACAATTCTTTTATGTGTGTGTGTATTTGTGTGTGTTTTGGTCATACACAGCTATGCTCAAGGCTTATTCCTGGTTCTGCACGCAGGGATCACTCCTGGTAATTCTCAGGGGAACTCTAGGATGCTGGGGATAAAACCCAGTTTGGCTGCAGAGGGAAAATGCCCTATGACCAGGGCATGTACCAGCAGGGCTTCAGTAGCTTTCACTGCTGTTTTTCACTCATAGGGTTCGAAAGATTTTTAAACCTGCGTGTATTTGAGGATGAGAGTGGGAAAACACTGGTCGAAGAGTGTGATGGACAAGCAGTATGAGGTGCTGTGTGTCAGCCAGTTCACCTTGCAGTGTGTCCTCAAGGGGAACAAGCCCGACTTCCACTTGGCAATGCCCACGGAGCAGGCGGAGACCTTCCCACAACAGCTTCTTGGAGCAGCTGCGAAGGCATACAAGCCAGAACTCATCAAAGGTAGGCCGGAGTGGGGCCAGACAGGTAACACAGGTATTAAGGTGCTCTCCTTGCATGCAACTGACCTCAGTTCAATCTCTAGTACCATGTGTGGTTCCCCTAGCACCACTAGGGGTCACTCCTGAACACAGAGCCAAGAATAGCCCTGAGCACTGTTAGGTGTGGCCCAAGACTCCTTCCTCTCCCCTGACCCCTAAAGACAAAGCAAAACCCAAGAAAGGTATACCCATGTGGGAGAGGAGGGTCTCAGTGATATAATGGTGTGGTGAGGGGTGGGAATCTGCAACTGCAACATAGCCTTTACCTAGATCAGTATAGTGGCTGCTGCCACTGCCCTGAACACGGTCTGAAGACGCCACGGATACCATCTACTGCCTTCCTCATTCCTCTGCTAACGTTTGCAGATATTTAGCGACATAGAAGCAAAGTTGTGTGTGTGTGTTTTTGTTTTTTTTTTTTTTTTTTTTTTTTAGGTCACACCGGCGATGCTCAGGGGTTTCTCCTGGCTCTGCACTCAGGATTACTCCTGGTGGGTTCTCGGGGGACCATATGGGATGCTGGGATCGAACCTAGGCCGGCACAGGCTGGCCGTAAAAGGCAAGCGCCTCTACCTGCTGGGCTATCACCCGCCCCCAGAGATAGTGTTGTTTTAATTAGGATGTTTATGCTGACCAACAAAAGTATGATGTATGTCACAGATTAGAGCACTTTAAAATTTCTGGAAGCCATGATTAGAATAAAGAGAAAAATGAAACAGGTACGTTGAGTATTGTTTGTTTGGTGCTAGGGAATGAACCCAAGGTCAGCAAGTGAACCACATACCCAGTCCTGTATAATTAAAATTGAAAGTGGACTTTTGTCCAGTATATCTAAAATACTCAGATTTTACATTCATTTTTTAAAAAAATTTTTATTATACCACCATTAGATTTACAATTACAAGATGTTCATGCCTGAATCTTGGCTCTACAGTGTTCCAACACCCATCCCTCCACCCCTGCCTATCTCCCATCATCAGTGTCCCCACCTCCCTCCCCTTCTTCTGCCAGCCTGCCTCCATGGCAGGTTCTTTATCTCTCTCTTTTTTCTCTCTCTCTCTCCTTCTTGCTTCCCTTTCCTGTACATTGTAGATTGCAATATACTCCGGAACATAATTGGTTCCACTAGTTTGATGTACGGGTCCGACCATGAAAATGGTGGCTGTTATGGTGAGCAAGTCTCATCCAGCTGTTTCCAAGGCCCTACAGAGGTGATGGGTTCACTCCCAAAACCCATCTTGCCTCCTGGGAGCCTCAAGTCAGTTGAGCTAGGGGAGAGCCCGGCAGCTCCCCTGCTTCTGAGTCTCTGTATCATGGCCAAGAGCCCTGAGGTAGTTCGTGTGTGGGGCCAGGCCTCTGATGGGTCAGAGAGGGAATGGGGACCCCAGCTCGATCTCCAGGAACACCGGTGACTTCCGCCTGAGAGCCTACTTACCGGGGCTTCGAATCCTTGACCAGCTCTGAGCTGGTCTTGAGATCAGCATCTCTTTGCATGGGTTTTGATGAGCTGTGGGTTTCAGACCGCGAAAATGGCAGCGACAAAGACATTGCAGGTGAGTCCACATCGGCCGCTTCCGGGGCCCAACAGGGGGTGATGAGCCAACACCCAAACCCATCTTGCCTTCTGGGAGCCTCATGGTTCAGCTGAGCTAGGGGAGAGCCGATTGCAGCTCTCCCCTGTGCCTGAGGCTGCATCATGGCTGAAAGCCCCGAGGCAATTGGTGGGGGCACCAGACCTCTGGGATGGGTCAGAGGGGAAGGGTACCCCGGCTCCATCTCCAGGAACACCGGTGACTTCTCTGCCTTGAGGACGCCTACCTGGGCCAAACTTAGCTATTGAGCTGGTTTCTTGAGATCAGTGTTTCTCCTGGGAGTGGGTTCTGTGGGGTCCGGACTGTGATAATGGCAGCTATTATGGTGAGTGAGTCTCATCCGGCTGCTTCTGAGGCCCTGGCAAGAAGATGGCCCATTCCCAAAACCCAGCTTGCCTCCTGGGAGCTTCTAAGGGTCAGCTCAGCTAGGGGAGAAAGCCAGATGGCAGCTCTCCCCATGTGCGCTCTGAGCTCCTATCTTTCTATCTCTATTTCTGTCTCTGTATTTCTTTCTTTGCCACCTTGTGACTGCCTTATGGTTTATGATGCAATTATCTGCGTGTATATTCAGTAGTGAGTTCTAGTGTGACACATGTTCCTCATTCTCCATCAACCTCCCAGTTTGTTACAACTACAATGATCACAGTGGTGTACAGATGTGAAAGATCCTGGGAAGGCCTTGGTCCGGACATACTTTGTTAACTAAGCCTCTACGTGGCTGCACACTGTCCTGTCACAACTGTGCTCTGGTCTGTCCCTTGTCTGGTTCATCGAAGGCGGAGGCTGTGAGTCCGTAGCCATGCCCACTGGCATGGGAGAGGAGGAGCCCAAATCCCGCTCTCCAGTTCTTGGCCAGTGGCCTCCTGCACATGGCTGCTTTTCTGCTGTTACTGGTCTCGGCCGACTAAACGATTCCTCAGAGACTCCTCCACGTGGCTTCCACATGGGCCGTGGCGTTTAGGCTACAGCATCCATTCGGTCCCTTTGTCCAGTTCATCTCATTGTTACTGTTTTTGGCATATTGAATACACCACAGGCTTTCCAGGCACAGCTATGGCTCTGGGTTCGCCCCAGGGGGCCCAGTCTTTTCCTCAGTCAGACCATTCACTCATCCAGGGCCCTACAGGGCAGAGCCTGGGGGGTGTAGAATCCTGTCTCCTGTCTGCCACCGCCAAAGCAACTGGGCACCATAGCTACTTTAAATTTTTAATAGGTAAATCTCTATCTCACAGCACTTTAAAATTATATATTACATGAGATAGACAGTTACAAAGCTGTTCATGATTGGATTTCGTAATGTAATGTTCCAGCACCATCCCCTGCATTTCACCAATGCTCCCTAGTTTCCTTCCCACTCTCGCAGCTCTAAGTGGCAGACACTCTTTCTTCTCTCTCTTCTTTCGTGCATTGTAGTTTGCAGTACATCTCACTGAGGGGTTATCGGTATATACCTTTACCTACTTCTTCACACCAGTTCTAGTCTAGTTTTACTATTTCAAACTATTGTTGGCAGGTTGGTCCCTTTCTTTATCTTACTTTAACCTCTGTCTCCCACTCACTTATGGTAGATCCCAATCATTGAAAAGTCCTCCTGACCTTAGATATTTGCCCTGCCTTATTATGTTCATAATATATTTGGGTTATATATATTATGTATATATAATACATATAATGAGATTCATTATATCTTGCATATACATATATAATATATATTAAGGAGGATATTTATAATATGTGTATTTGGAGGCTAATATATATTATATTACACTAATGAATGCAGTCATTCATATCCATCCTCCATTTGACTAATTTCACTCAATATGATACTTCTATGTCCATCCATTTAAAGGCAAATTTCATGTCTTCATTTTTCCCAATAGCTGCATATATTCATGTAGATGTATCAGTTGATTCTTTATCCACTCATCTGCTCTGGCACCTGTGTTGTTTCCAGATTCTGGCTATTATGAATAGTCTACGCCCATTTATATCAATTCAAATCAGCCATATTCGCGTTAGTAGACATATGTATTAACTGTTGCAGGACACTCTAAAGAGCCTCTGCATCTGCCGATTTGCCTCCTGCAAATCACTTTGTAGATAAGGGGTAGCTAAATGTGGCAGTTTATCTGACCATGTATTCTGTACTAGCTGGTATAAATATTCTTTCATGCTACCACAATCATCGTGGACTAGCTAGATCTTACCAGCATATTTGCTTGGCCACGCTGGATCTCTAGTAATTAGACCAGAGAGAAATGCTGTTTGCCTCCAAGCAAGCAAGCAGGCTCCTGATAACTCAAAGGCAACTAAAAATACAAAACTACCATGAAGTAGAGGAGACTCTTGTGAAGGCTTGGGAGAAATATTTAACTGGCATGAGCAATTAGTCTTTTTGTTACAGAGACATGACCATCTCAGACACCCTTCTCCACCCTATAAAAGGCATTTCCAGGCAGATCTTTGGCTCAAAACATTAGCATATAATAGGGCCTAGGTGAGGTGCTGGGAGAAATTACCTAAGGGCATTTGACTCCTGCTTCCTACAAGAGTGAGGCCTGAGCGGCAGGGGTATAAAACCAGCCTGCTTCCTCTCTCGCTCTCTCTCTTTTGGGTTTCTCCTTTGGGCTCTCTTTGTGAGCCTGCACCCTTCTTTGGGAGTCTTGTCTTTGTCTCCTCTTTACAGGGCTTTACCATGTGGTGGCCGCTATCTTGGCCTACC